>NDFZ01002118.1:0-10397 GCA_002192655.3 Mamestra configurata | reverse complement strand
GGCCACGCACGTCAAGCAGCTCCCACTGCCGCCCAAACCCAAGGGAAAACTCGTAGCCACACCACCGCTCAAAACAAAACTCGCCGCACCCAAAACTACTCCATTCACGAAACAAGGAACCGTGAAACAATCCGTACTAATGGCTCAATCAGCTAAACAAGCAAACCTACTCGCACAAGCAGTCAGACAAAGTAACGTACAAGCGAAACAGACGACAGTCATTCAGCCAGTCAAAACTTCAGTCCCGCAATCCCCGAAACAAACGAACGTCACACCTCAAGCTACAAAACCTAACATACCGCAAACATCTAAACAAGGAACTGTGATAACTCAAGTCATTAAACCTCCGACGATTGTGAAGCAAGCTGCTAGTCAGGCGAAACAAGTTAATCAGACGATACCGACGGCTCAATCACCGAAGCAGCCTCAGCCGCAACAGACTAAGCAGATTATTGTTAACCAGAGTGGAAATCTCGCGACTCAGCTCTCAAAGTCGTTGCCTTCAGTAGTGGCGACGCCGCATAAATCGCCTCTCATTAAACAGCGGCCGTTGCAGAAAGGTGAAGGGTCACAATCTCAGGTAAATATGTGTCTTTCTGTCCGATTATCTTAAATTTAAACTAATATTATAAAGAGGAAAGATTTATGTTTGTTACGATTTGGCTCAAAAAGTACTCAACCGATTTTCAAATTTTTTTCGTCATTAGATAGCTACATTATTAATTTAAAACAAAGGCTATATTTATTTATTTTTTAAATAGAGATCCCTACGAAAATTGCAATCATGTAACCCAAAGCAAGGTTTTTTGCCTATTAAATTCATTATTTGGCGTTCGCTGAGAAAATTACTAATGATACATAAAACTAATGTACAACATTGTTAAAGTACGCATTATTACCTATAAAAAGTCTGCGAGGGCATATGTCTAACCATTATGGTGAAGTCACAATTACCGGTTTTTGGTCAAATTATTCATTAAAAACTCGGGTGGAATAGTGTTGGTTTTGGTATCATGATGTTATATGCCCTTATCCATTTAAATGGTTTGATAATTAAGGTTAATTGTGTACTGTATGTAAATTACACTTTAAATTAATCAAATCGGACTTTTCGTTTAAAAGTTACAATGGGTATAAAAATGCTCCAAGTGTGTCAACAATGGATGTTGGAATGTTTCATGGCATTTTAGCCAAACCTAAAATGTTGTACGTCTTTTATATTAGTTAAGAAATTAGTCTAAGGTTTTTTTTCTGTCAAGTAGTTTGTAGCAGTACGATTTTATTAACATCGTCACATAAGTCTACAAAAATCTCTTAAATAAATAAAGATTTTAAAAATAAAAAAAACTTAAATATAAGTTTCCGTAAACTTACAGAACAATATTCTTTTGTTTAGATAATAACAAGCACTGTTGCAAACCCGCCAAGTTTGCAATCGACAACCGTGATTCAACCATCTAGTAATACTACAGTTCAAGTGCTGCAGAGTAAGGTATGAGTTCTGAAACCATTCATTTATTAATTTTTCAGGCATTTTTGCAGCACTAGCTCACAGTAAAATAATGACATAATACAGTTTTCTTATGATCAAGGAATGAACGTAAATTGTTTTCACAGGGAACTCAAGGTACACGGTCTCTATTGATTCGACCAAGTCCTGTGCAGACAACTGTAACGGCAGTAGTATCAACACCCTCAACTCAGGTATGTTGTAATAATAACAATGGACCGACTCATAAAACAATCGCGTACTTATGACCTTGATGTGGTGCTTATTTTTTATTATTAAAAAAAAACGGTTGTCTGTAAAGACGGTTTACTGACGATAGTTAAACGTGACAACGTCATAAGAAAATACTGATGGAATGGTTTCATTGTTCAAAAGAAAATTTATCGCCGCAATTATCGTTGCTATAAACAATTGACACCACATTCACTTATGGAACGCCTCAGAGCGCGGTAACGCCGCATGACGTCATGTTTTTTCGTGCATGCAGCCGGTTCCATCGAATTATAAGACGTCACGTCAATAACTTTTGTGTGGGACTCAATGCATCCACGGAAACTTTGCAATCTGATCACGTTTATTTCATAGCAGCAAGACCTATTTTCGAATTTCAAGTGTTACTGACGTTTCGTTGAGTTTACATCAGCATAACATTCACAGGAAATAAAATAAGTAGTAAATGCACTAGGACGCCTTATCGGTCGCAGCTATATTTTCTTATGGCAATTAAATGGAAATAAATAAAATTAACGTAATATTTCTTATGTTTTATAGGCAACACCTACTACGAGGCGTGGCGTTGTCAGAGTACTAAGCCCGGCCACTCCAGCATCAGGGAAATCACTTATATCACCGCGAGCGCTAATGCAGCAAGGTATGTGATGATTAATTATATTTATTTTGTTAACTAGCACTTCGGCCGCATTGGTTTAGTTGGTACTACACGAATCTCAACGCCCCCTAAAGGGGAGTTTTGGAAAATTATACGATTGCGCTCTTCACCCCGTTGGGGGTTGATTATAAAAAGAATCGTATGCTACTTTTCCATTATTACACTTTTAGATTGTTTATATCAACTTATTTTTGCATCGAACACCCTCAACTCAGGTTGTAATAATATAGGTGTTCAAATTTATCAGACCAAGCGTTAAAAGTCTTCCATACAATCTTTGATAACCCCTAAAACCCCATCGAGGGGTAGTTTTGAAAAACTTTAGGACATTATTTATTATTTAGTTAGGTCAGCATTCGAACCAAGTTTCAAATTTATAAACTCAAGGAATAAGATTCCTCCATACAAATTTTATCATCCCCTATGTCGTCTTATGGCGGTAGTTTCGAAAAACTAATAATGATAACCTTTATAATTTCCTAAGGCCAATATTAGTACTAAATTTAAAGTAAATTGGCCTAAGGAATAAGATTTTTCAGACAAACATCCACCCCTATTTCACCCCTTTACGGGGGGAGTTACCTAAAATCCTTTCTTCAGATCAAATTTCATCTTCATAGGTCCAGTAGTTTTTGAGGTTTCGTGATTATCGTTATTCGTCATTGTTATTTATAAATATTAATATATTAATAAATAACACAATAACAATGACTTTTCGCTTTTATATAATAAATATATACACATCCAAATGTTTAGGTCAGTTTAAACTAGATGTGGCCGGTGTTTCCTATCTGACTACTCTGAGAAACACCAAAACAAACTCAAGAGGTTAAAATCTCAAGGTCGCTACTTACATTAACGATCATCAGCTTTTCTTCGTCAGAAACGTGGCAAAATCTCATTTAACATCCATACAATCCATATTGGTCAAATTATATTAGAACCATGTACATTATAAATTACGTCTAAATTGGCCTTCCTGTAAAGTAACTTACATTCTCTAGTAAAATATTGTGTTTTTGCAGAAAGCAATAGAATAACCATAATTTAATTGTTTTCACAGGTACACCTGCAACTAAGAAGAGGCCCGCAGTACCCACTACTGCTTCTGTGACGACTATTGCACAGGTAATTTAGAGTGTTATTCTACACCAAGCTATGTAAGGGTCATAATCGAGCGAGTTGTAGTTCCTTCTATACTGTCTAGGCCAAATCCCATGTTTATGAAGTAAGTAAGTAAATGGGCATACGGTTTCGGATAGACCATAGGTTGAATTCATTGGGGTCCGTCTTCCTTTTCCACTGAGCATTATTTTTAGTGAAACACCGAGTATAATTTTGTGTAGTGATCTGATGTATGAGCTGAAATATTCAGAGCGATGCGACGGACGACATGAAACGGTATCTCATGTCATCTTGCTCACTTCTGTAATGATCGCGGCTGCCTCGAACAATTGTAATAATTAGTTGAATAAGTTTTTAAACTTTTTATTAACTGTAATCAAGAAGCATGTTGCATTACAGAGCACAGCAGGTGCGACGTCAGTGGTGAGCAGCGTGGGCACCGCGGTGACGTCATCCGCGTGCACGCGCACCGTGCAGCTGGCGGGCGGCCGCACCGTGCAGCTCGCCAACACCGTGCACCTGCCCGGCAGCGCCGTGCAGCTCAGCTCCGGCCACACGCTGCAGCTGTCCTCGCTGCAGCTGCCCACCCACAGCGTGCGCCTGCCCAGCGGCCAGACCGTGCAGCTGCCCAACCCTCAAGCCGTCCGCGTCTCCAACGCCACAGTCAAGTCCCCCAGCCCACGCGTACAACAAACCACCCCCACGATCAAAACGTCCCAATCTCTCCAAATACCCGTCTCAACAGTACAGCTAGCAGGACAAACAGTTCAAATCGCCGGACAAACAGTTCAGTTAGCAGGACAGAGTGTGCAGTTGACTGGCCACACTGTAAAATTACCCAGCGGACAAAGTGTTCAAGTAGCTAGCCAAAGTGTATTGCCGTCGCAAAGTGTTCAACTACCGAGCGGTCAAACCGTCCAATTATCCAGTGGCAATATGCAAACAGTGCAGCTTAGTGGATCCAATGTTCAATTATCAGGACAAAGTGTTCAAATGCCAAGTGGTCAAACTGTGCAATTAGGTGGCCAAACGGTGCAATTAGGTGGTCAAACAGTGCAGCTAGCAGGTCAAGCAGTTCAGTTGCCGAGTGGGCAGACTCTGCAGTTGTCGAGTGGGCAAACTGTACAGTTGTCGAGTGGGCAGACGTTGCAGCTGGCAAGTGGGCAAACAGTGCAGCTTGCTAATCAGACGCCGAAGTCGTTATCGCAAGTAGTGCGGAGTCAGGCGGGCGGCGACAAGCCGACTACTGCGCAACCGATAGTGGCGAAGCTGTTGACCAATGCACAGGTGAGTGATTGTCAATTACAACACTTTGTATCACAGTGTTTTGAAATAGCCGCTCACGAATTTGGCCACGTGAAACACCTGATAGTAATCTTATCACACGGAGATACTTGGTGAAAAGTAAATAATTAATTAAGTAAACTATTTTAAGTTGATAACATTTCATTGATTGCAGATAAGGTTAAAGAAATGTGTGAGATATTTATGGCTTCAAAATTAATAAGATAATGAAATTATATAACAATAATTAATGAACCATGAATCATACGATTCATAATTGAGAAATATTCAACAACGAATCCGAGAGTGCTCATTCTAAATAAATGGGATTTAAAATCTTCAGAAGTTCCACCATGTTTCTTTGTGATGAAAGATGATAAAAATGCTTGCTTTCTGAAAGTCTATTTTAGTAGTCAATCTACTTTTAATGTTTATTCTATTCTTAATGTTCATTCCTAAAAGCTGGAGTCCCTAATTAAAGGCTACTGGCAAAATCAGCATCAACTTCACAGAGCAAAAGTAAACTGAAATGATTCCAGCATCAGACTATCCCTGCATAGCAGACATTTTAACACCGCGTACGGCAAGAGGGACATTGTCGTTTGTAGGAAAATTCACCTTTTTAGGGTTCCGAACCTCTGCATGGAAAAACGGAACCCATACAGGATCACTCGGTTGTCTCTCTGTCCGTCTGTTACAGCCGATTTTCTCCGAATTTACTCGACCGATTCAGTTAAAATTTGGGACACATATAACGTTCTGTAATCCAAACACAGACGCGTATGCAGGCTACACGTAAAGTGGCGATGATTTTTTATCGTCTATCCCAGGGTGTTGTTGGATAGGTCGTTTAAAAATATTAAGATGTGCGAAAACCATTTTCCATCTCAAGGATCCGTTTCCGAAATATTAAGCTTTGAAGTGTAATGTTTGTTAGACTCTCACACTCTGCCAGAATAACGGTTGTTTGTGAAGACGTTGAAAAATTATGGTAGAAGTATATATATCAAATTTGAAAGAAAAACTTTCACAGCTAAGTAGGCTTTACAAGTTAACGAGTAATAGTCGACCAACCTATAAAATGTACCTGTGGGCCCGTGTTAAGACGTTTGTAACCGTTAAACTGTGAACTCAATATATTCATAGAATCTAAGTCGGCAATTGTGACGTGCAAATACGGACCCGTACACTACACTTCACGCACTTGGCCGGTTTTCTTTCAATGCATTTTGAAAGACTAATTTTTGTTGTTATGTTTACAGGGTCAGATGCTATCGTTAGAAGGCATGGTGGGCGGTACTCGCACACTGCAGGTATCTGGTGTGAGACCGCGCGCCGCTGTGCGGGTGCTGTCTCCGGCGACGAGGCTGGCCAGGCCACTGCTGCTTACCTCTGCCAAGCCACTGCACAATATTATACTACAAGTAAGTATGCTCCTGTAACTGAAGGAGTACACGCAAAAAATCCATGTGCCATTGTGACTATCAATGTATGTATCCTTTATTGGAGATCCACTTAGTAAATAAGTTGTGGCTCTTTCAGGGTCAGCTTATTATGGAACAAGTAGCATCTCCAAGAATCGCAAAACGTGTGTAGTGTCTAGGAATTGGAGGAACTTGGTTCTGAAGGCAAAATAGGCAGTTACTCCATGTCAAACAAAGTTGCCTATGCTTGTTATTGTTATATTTTACTTAGCTTTTATTGATATCACTTAACAAAACTATAAAAGAATAATGTGCTGTCTCACTAATCCGGCACTTCAGAAATCCGTCACCATGGCTACTCCACCACTTCCTACATATACGAGGGTATATGTAGGAAGTGGTGAAATACTTATTTATGAGGATAAATAAGTACATTCTGAGATGCTTTATTGAACAATATTGTTTTAATCCGAAAATTCCCCTCTGGTGTTTACTACGGTCGGATTAGAGAGACTACTGTACTTGTTTCCATGAAATCCTCAATTATGTTAGAGATTGGCTCTGTTTGATAGCTTTGACTCATACTTTGTTGTTTACTTTTTCAGCAAAGCGATGGCAATACGATCAGGGTAACGTCTAGTGGAGCTGCGCCATCATCACAGACTTTAGTTTTAAGTAATATAGGTGAGTGTTTCTAACCCCAAAAATATTGGACAATACAGCTTAATTTTTTTTTTTAATAAATAGATAGGCAATCAATCTTGACGATGCAAATAACGTGCGTTATTGGTTTACTGCTAATAATTTAGTATTAAATGAAAAAAAAAATGAAGTGCATTCGATTTACGTTTAGTTAGTTTCCCTAGGGATTATGCTCGACTCAAGACTACAATGTGGTCCTCATTTAACAACTCTTGCAGCAAGGCTAAGTTCAGCAACATATGCTGTTCGAAAAATCCGCCAGTTTATAGATGATTAAACCGCGAGACTAGTCTATTTTACTTACGTTCATGGTATAATGTCTTACGGTATCTTACTATGGGGGACGGGCTGCTGATATCGAGTCTATTTTCATTCTGCAGAACTTTTCTGCCATCAGAGCCATTTACAATCTGCGCGGACCTCTTTGGGAAAGTAACATCATGATTGTGCCTTGTCAATATATCTATAAAAACATAATGTACGTTACAAATAATCTACATCTTTTTAGTAAACGAGACGACGGGATAACTAGGTCACTAGAAATAGGAACCAAAATAATTAGTTCAACCAAGTTTCAGACTTGCTAAAGTACAACACCTTTCATGAGATACTGCTTAAAGTGTTATAATAAAATACCGCCACATACATTATATAATTAATTTAATGAGACGAAATTTAAAAATTGTTTAAAACGTACACCATGCAGACAAGCATATTATAAAATGGAGGAGTTACATTGGTGATAAAAATGCTTGTCTGGTCCGCTCCATAGCGAATAGAGCGCCCAAACTTTGAATAAGAAGTTGGACCTGCTGAAGATTGTAAGACCATCTTTGGATTGTATAATGTCACGCATTTATTCATTTAAACGAATGTAACTATGATTTTGAAAACACTGATTTAAAAGAGAGTCCATGGAGTTTCCTGCACGTTCTTCTCCATAGGATCTACTCTTTGGAAAGTGCAACTGCCTCGCTGGAGATAAGGTCGATGAGTGTGTTTTGATGCAGAACAACTTGCTGTTCTTGTCGATAGCGCGACTGAACTAGCTTGCATCTATTTGACTGATCAAACCTTCCTTGTCAATTCAAAAGTGCCTATAACTAGTCTATTTGAAATAAAGGATTTTGTATTTGATAGTTACATTTTTGTCAATCTTTTTAAAAAAAATAATTCATACAATTTCTTTTTAAAATCTTAGGTGCTCAGACGGTCACGACATCAACAACATCAGCACCCGTTTTAAAATTGCAACAGGTAAATAAAAGTACAAATAAATAAAAAACTGACATATCACCAGAGATCGGAATAGGTCATTAATCATAAATATGACAACTGTATCCCGGGATTTAAGAAATTGCAAATTACTTATTGCGCTTTGAATACATTTGAACAAAATTATTATATTGAAGAATCTGATTATGTTTTTAAAGTTCCTACTAAAACTGTAAAATTAAATAGCTTTGTTTTCGCACAACTTTTTCTTTTGATTCTTCAAATCAATAATTTTTAACTATACTCAAAGTCCAGTTCATGTTTTTATAATCTCGGGTTTTAATTGTCATGATTCCATTTATGAATCCGGGATTTTACAAGAGGTATTATCGACTCTATGTTACTTACTTCCACGAACATTAGGTAAATATAGTCTACCTGTTCCGATCTCTGCATATCACTCACACTTTAAGTTCTTTATTCCATCCAGAATATGTTTTTGTCATATATTTTTTGTTTATCATTATTTTAGGTGAATCCAATACAACAAGTTAAACTCGCGCAAGGGATAAAAATTCAACAGGTGAATTTTGACAGATTGCATGGTTTGAAAAATGCTTCAGATTGAGTTGTAGTTAAAGATTTGCATGAATCTAAAAGTGTATACGGACTGACAGCTAATTGAAGCTACTGACTGAAATGTAGTTTGGTTGCAGTAGATGGATTAACTGCATGGAATCTGCACTGACACGCAACTGGCTACTCTACTTAGCACCGAGATTCCTCGACGCACTGCTAGAGATTTGGGCTCAGCGAATATTGCTTTGTGAATTATAAGTAATGGCGTTTCTAGTCGCTGACAGCGCGGGAAATCCGTGTCCTGTGGGCCAAATGAAAGAATGATTTATGGTAGCTGAACTAATCGAGTCGTACATGCCATGGCTGACTTTGATTTGGTTTAGCAAAAATTTCGATTTCTATCAAAGCGGAAAGGAGATAAGCCTCTCTCTACTTTGGTCAATATTAGTCTTTAACCGGTCAGAATATGCGAATATGCATTGCAGTGAAACTGTAGTCTGTCTGACTGCAAACAAAATGGATTCTGCAGTTGGTTTGCATTTTGTTTGTTTGTCTGTCTGTATACACTAAAGAGAGTTGATTGCATGTGTGACTGAATGCGACAGACGGGTCTACTTATAACACAATAACATTTTATTTTATTATCTTCACTGATTAAACATCTGCTTTACTTTTTTAACCAGCACGTCTTACATAAACCAAGTATTAATGTAGATTGTAAGGTGGCAGTAAGTAACTAGATCGTAAGAGATTTTTGAGTGCTTCTTCTTTATCTTAGCGTTAAGGATTAACTTTTTCAGTTTTAATAAAGGTTTTGTGATATTATTAACATTAACGATTTTAGTCAGCGGCAAAAATAGCACAGGTTGAAAACTTTATCATTCAGCCTAAAACAGATATCCCTCTATTGGAAAGAATCTCCACCAAAGTATTGCTCACTTATTTATTTTCTGTTAATCTGTCAAAAACATTCTCAAGTAATTGCGTCAATATTTTCAAGACCAGCCTCGCAACGACTCCATTATTGAGGCGTAGAAATTCCACGAATATGACTCGAATTCCATGTCAACCTGGAGGCGTGGTTGCCAAAATACACATTGGCTACTACTTTTCCTTTTTGTATTAAAATGAATGACTGTCGCCAAGTCTATAAACCACCACTAGGAAAGTTTTAACTTAACAATTTTATTAAAAATGTACAAGTTTGCTCTATATGTTACTAAAATATTGGTGTAAATATTTCCAGGCTGTGAGTAGTGCGTCAGCGCCGAGCCCTAGCGGCGTGCGCAGCGTGCTGATGGACGGGCAGCAGCTGAAGCTGGTGGGCGGGCGGCACGTGCTCGCGCGCATCCTGCGGCCCGCGCACCCGCCGCAGTGACACGTCTTTGTGACTATACTGTTTTCTTCTCTCAACATTCATGTACAGAGGAATCCGTTTATTAGGTATGACGCCGCCTATATCGACCAACCGCTTTCAAGTAAATACTGCGCGAAGTTTGTTTTTCATATGAAATTAAAATCTTACTTCTTTCTATGCGGAAATTTGTTACTTAATCACGCCAAAACGACTGAACGGATCTGGATGAAATTTGGCACAGATATAGATTATAGTCTGGAATAGTTCATAGACTACTTATTTTTTTAACCCGGACGAATGTTTCCTTGCCTC
>NDFZ01002117.1:0-16553 GCA_002192655.3 Mamestra configurata | reverse complement strand
ATATATTATTATTGCGTTGATTCTCTTGCTGATCTAGTTTGTGCCGTGTTGGATTTAGCATTGAATAAACGAACCAACACCACTTGCTCAATGTTGTCCGTTTATTCATTTCTCGGCTCCTGTAAATAACTAGACGCAATTTTGTAAGTTACAGTTGGAATTAAATCTAAAAGCTTTCATGTTGGGTTTGTCTACAAATCGCGATAAAATCACTCGAGTCATACAAATAAATGTTTCATGTTGCTTCACTAAGAATAAATGTATTTGGAGAGAATCCTTTGTAGGATAACAATACTATCATGAGACGTTATAGTATTCAGAGTCATGTTACAGTATAAGGGAATTGCTTTTGCGGTAACATGTCAAAGCGACTCGTGACTCCCCTGGGGATTGTTAAACAAATCCTTCAATCTTAGTCTTCTCGGTTTTATAAGATTATTCGCGTCTGTTATTTTAATCTATGAAAATTATGCTAGTCATTTGCAAGCTAAACCATCAACGGTAATCCTCTAATGAACACGTTTTCCTCGTCAGTTTTACGTTAAATATGGCGGTCCGTAAGTTCGCCGTACTGCCTCACATCACTTCTTGGTCATAGTATCCATAATCCATCCAACTGTCGCATCCTCGTCCAACAACTAACATTATTTCAGTCCGGAAATTTGATTTCAGCACGATCCCCTGGACAGGTTTGTGTGTCATTAAAATTCAAGCATACAGACGTTATTTTCCGGTGTAACGGCTAGCACGCCCGAGAGTGCGCCATACGCTATACCTTACTCACATTATTAAAACGTACCTTAAATAAAAGTTACCCAACTAAAAACATTAAAAGGGCACGAGGCCCAGTATATCAGAATTATACGTCTGATTTATTAGCCATTATACTGGTGCTCTACATTTTAATACGAACAGTTTGAACTCAGTGTGAATAGCATTCAATCATAATTAGTTGTACGTGCTGTATGAACATAATATGAGGTTGGACGTATTACGTGAAATAGCGAAACTTTGCGCACTTCACCTCCGCGAGCTTAATGCTGCGACGATAAAGAGCACTTTGCATTAACGCTGAGAGTTGTTGCTCTTGGGGCAATATTGATAAATAGAGTATTGGCAAAAGTATCCCTAATCTTCATCTTATAATGATTCTGTTACGTTGGACCGTTTCCCCACTAGGCTCTTCTATTTTGCTTGGACCTAGGATCCTATCCGCAGAGGCTAGCGTTGGCTGCGCTGACAGATTAAACGACTGCATTCATCCTTCTTAGCCAGCACTTCTATGGCCTCCTACTGGGTCTTACTCCCGGAAACCTACAATGTTATGTATGATTTATGGAACTATATTCTTCCGAAGAGATATTTTGTTTGAACTCATTCAGTTACCAGCCCTTTTTCTAATGTTACAGGGAGTTCAAGCTGGTGCTAAGACCGGACCCCAGCTCAGTATTCGCAGACGGCGTCCAATTCCACTCTACGGGCGGTGAGGTGGACTTTAATCCTGCCAAGGTCTACTCGGGGAAGCTAGAAGGTTAGTATAAAATTTAAAAAAAAACTTTAAAAAAATTATCAACCTTCATTCTTTAATATATCTCGCGAAAATGAGAAAAATATATGATTTAGTAATCTCATAATTAATATCCGTTAAGTTGCAACTAAGACCACCACAGACGACGGTTTATTTATGAAATAAAAAAAGTAAAGTGTGAGAACGCAAAGTTGCTTCACATCTCGCGCAAATTATAATAATCACTGTGGGGAAATTAGCTATTGTGGTGCAGCAGTTAACTTGTCATATTAATGAGCGGGATTGTTTCATTTAAACCTAACATTAACGCTACCAGACACGTTGTTTTGATGTACATGGCACGGAATATCTATGGAGTGAATAATATCCATTTCCGGAAATTCGGGCCGTATAATACAAGCTTTGTTTGTATTCTCCGAATGGGCGAATGATTATAGTAGGCGCCAGATAATCGTGGAATAACGGTCATTGACCCACCTACAATTATTGACATTTTTAATTTGAAAAACGGAATTAATGACACAAAGCTGTCCCGAATCATCATCTCTCGTGATCCTTAACATTGTCTAATAATGAAAAACGATTCATATTTAATTGTTCAGGTACCTATGAACAGTTATTAGGGAAAGGTCAATATACTTTATTCCACATTTATCTGGCGCCTATTATAGGCACCTCGGTTTCGCCAAATTTGGAGCCTCACTCCAAACTTCGAATTCCTGTAACTATCCTTTCGTTGAACTAATATGGTAAGATTAAGTTGGATTTTGAACCTCAATCACACATATGAACGACTATAGAATACTACTATCAGCTCCTTACTAACTTAAACAACCTTATCGCGTCAAAAGTTTTCACCAAAGCCGGCTATTATTTCCTGGCTATTTCTCTTTACAAAATTCTTCCTACAAGAAGAAATGTTCCCTTACCTTTTCGTAAAAATGAACATTAGATGTGAGATATGTGCTTAGATATATAGCGCAAAGTTCGGTCTAGCCTAAAAGTTTCTCCTGATATGATGTAAATTGTAAAACGTGAAAGTGAGCTGGATTTTATATTAGGGGCTTTACGGGCCATTTAATAGTAATTTACGTAACGGTCAGCTCGATAACACAAAGTATAAGGGCCTAATTGTTATTTAATTTCACCAGAGAGTAAGCATTAGGTAGTCTACTAACTTGGTAACCTTTTTAGTCTGGTGGGTATCCAGGTCGAATCAATCGTCTCTTCGTTACGTCAAAGGCATTTAAATGTAATGACTCTTACTAAATATAAACCATTATTGCAGGTAAATCTTACCAACCGACCCAGTAATTAAAATACGAATTCGATATTATAATAGCGGTCGAGGAATCAAAGTAATTGGCGCGTTAAATACACACTCGTGTAGCGATGAACACAATAAAACATCACATAATCTAGCCGCGGCATCAGATACGCATTAGTGATGTAATCCCGGGGCTTAGCCAAGAGAGATGTCTGCGCAGGGTTGACTACCGCAAACAATACGATCGTATCGATACTATATTTTTACTACTCGGGAAATTTCGTTTCCGTTCATTTATTTTCCCTTCTCAGATAGGCCTAAGGAACCTAAAATAATCAAAAGATTTAATTAAAATGACGGAGACGAAGACATCCTATCTTAAGAACAGTTTTCATTACCGCATTTTTTGGAGCTTTATGATGATTCTTGATATTTTTTATAACCTAATTAAGACGACTTTAGTTCATGCCCTTTAAAATTGGATGTCTGCAAAAAGTTAAGGAGACCTTTCAAATTGAATTATCATTCGAGGATTTTGACAAAATATGCGAATGAAAGAAGCTTTTACATTCCTAAATCTAAACTAATATAATAATATTATAAAGAGGAAAGATTTACTTATTTTTTTGTTTGTTTGTTATGATTTGGCTCAAAAACTACTAACTGATTTTAAAAGTCTTTCGCCTTAAGAAGCTCCATAATTAACTGAAAACATAGGATATATTTTATTTTAGAAAAAAATAGAGATCCCTACGAAAATTGCAATAATGTAACCCAGAGTAACAAAATTTGGCCTAATAAGTTAATTATTTGGCGTGTGCTGAAAAAACTATTGATAATACATAAAAATAATGTATGTCCGCTTTTTGTTCAAATTATTTAATCAAAACCCGGGTGAAATGGAATAGTGGTGATTTTTTGGTTTCATGATATTAACCCTTATCCATTTAAATGGTTTGAGAAAACTAAGGTTGATTCTGTACATGTAAATTATGCTTTATATTATTCAAATAGGACCTTTCGTTTAAAAGTTACGACGGATATAAAATTCACTAAGTAAGAAAAATGTTGCGGCTTGAGCGAACTGCCCTATGTTTAGTCTTTTAAAAATTAATTTACACATTTACGTTTCTGTAAACTAAAAAAGAAATAATTGAATAGTAGTTTTTTCCCAAGGGAACATACTCCTGGGATAAAAAATATCCGATATCCTATTCCAGAACATGACTTGCGTGCCAAGTTTCATCAAAATCGGTTCAGGGGTTTAGCCGTGGAAGCGTAACAGACAGGCAGAGTTCCTTTCGCATTTATAATATAATTATAGATAAACAGAACTATGTTCTCAATAGAGGAATCGGAGGGTGTATTCAAGTTTGTACAGAAAAGTAAGAAAATCCGCGCGGACGAAGTTGTGGGCGAAGTACTAGTTAAAAATAAAATAAAAAAGTCCTCATTACCATAAGCGGCAATTCGTCAACCCTATACAATGATGAACTGTAGCGAAGGCAGTCAAGTGCGAGCGACTCGTTTGTGCCAATTCATGCAGCCTCCTAATACATGATGTGAGGCAGGGCTATGCTCTTAATACTTTACCGAATTCCACGGACATACCCGAGCTTGTCGGGGCAATTCGTGGCGTAGGTATATTGGATCGTTAGCATAGTACTGGAGAGGTATTTAGGTGGCTTAACCGATCTTAAGTGCCTTCATAATTTATCGGAATGTAAAGCCAGATTAGATGTCGTCAACCTAAGAGACCTAATTATACGTTACGGTTGAGCCTTCCTGGAATGACCACTTTCTGATTTTGGCACCTGATAATGTGTCATTTTTGGAAGGTGTTTGTGTAACTTAGGTTTAAGGTACATGAATATCTTGATTTTGTTAACATGCTGGAAACTTAGACCCAATATATTTAAATTGAAATTGTAACTGTAGTTAATGACTTAGGCAAAACACCTAAGACTAAGAGGTCAAATCTCTTTGATTATAATAACAACATTCTGTGAAGAAAACTCGTTAGTTTTCAATTTACACTCCAGCTTTCCTGAAACTGCAAATAAATCCATAAAAATATTTTACGAGAAAATTAAATTGTTTATTTATATAACATTGTTCCGAGAAGCGTCTCTACATAAATAACTTTTGATTCGGCAATCAAAAACTCGACAATCAAACGAGAAGATTTGTAAATTTCCATCATTGCAGTTCACAGAACACGTTTTTATTCCTACCCAACATTAATTGTTCGGCGGGTTTTCCTTAAACGGATTACTCTTTTGTACGAGGTTTATTTTAATCACGAGTGAAAGTTCTGTTAAAAGACTTTGTCGTTTATAAGTTAACAAATTAACGTTTCAGTTACCTGAAATGACTGATAGGATATAGGACTGATAGGACTATAGATTTCAACTTGGCGAATTAACAGTTGGGTCGTAAATCTATTCAAACTCCAATGTAACAAAGTAAAATAGAAACTAGGTAATATATCTTGTTACGTTTTACTATAGAATGAGTCTATTATGGTCGGCTGTTTGGTCTACACGGAGAGTTTACTAAAACAAATCAGTCGCCTGTAACTTCATTACAAAATTCCGTTTTGCTTTAATTAAAATATAATTTAGTTGAGTACTTTAGACATACTCCAACCCTTCACTTATTTCCCAAGTCTTTGAAACAACCAATTAAACATGAGCCCAACAAACTTCTACATTCTGTGACTAACTTAATAAAAGGAAATTATGTGCTGCGACCCATCTGGAACGTTGGAGACAAAGTGAATTTTGAACAAATTACTTCGTAAGTTTAATGAAGTATGTTTCGCGCAAATTCGTCTTTTTGTTTAGGTATATTTAATAAAATTATGAAATATCTAGGATTCATGAAATTTATAAAGGCCAAGGGAAAAATAACAACAACAAAATTCCAAACACAAAAAGTTCAGGCTCATAAATCACGAGGCTTCAAAAATTTTATCCAATTATTAAAATTCTTTGCTTTTAAATTATTCGCCCTTTGTTCGTTGTACTCGAACAAAGATCAAAATCCCATAAGAATCGGGGCAGGTGGCTTCCGTTAAATTACGCATCACCATTACTCAAAATCTTGATCCAGCGAATCGGCCGCCCGTAAATAATGCAGCCTTTGATTTTATCCCTGAAGACATCAGACCTCATTAAAAACATTTATCAGAAGGTATATCTGGTCCATTACAGGCTTACGCGGTTGTAAACCGATTTTTGTCTATTACCCGTAGCCAGAAAATGAATGAAGGAGAAACGGAGTGTAGGTGAGAGCAGTAATTACCGTTATTTATGAGCGGTTTCAATCCCTCCCCTACTGCGACTGCAAGTTGTGATTTTAATTCATTCAGAGTCCCGAGGCTCTTTGCACCTCGAATTAGTTTGCATAAAATATCGTCTACCATTTATTTGAGCGTCCCCAAGTTGTTTGTATTTCAAAGGTTTATTTTGAGATTCCGATGTCTTTGTAAAAGTCTCAATTTATTTTAAACTATTCATTAAGTAATGTGTATATTCAAGTATAATGTTTCTTTTTTTAGATGACGAATCCTCTCACGTTTACGGTGTTATCACAGCTGATGGTCTCTTCGATGGAACAATATGGACTACTACGGAAGAATATTACGTGGAGCCTATATCTCGGTACAACATCGACCATCCCTCCATGCATAGCGTCGTCTATCGAAGGTCAGACGTCGAGCACCCACATGATACAAGTGAAGGGGCACCTTGCGCATCACATCTACTCCATATGAAAAGAACTTCAGGACAAGAAGTTGAATTATTTAACTTTACCGAACAACGAAACATTAAAGACTCGTCCCTAAACAATTTTACTGAAGATCTCCGTAGCGAAATACACAGACGAAAGAAACGATGGCTCCCTGATGAAGAAATGCAAGATGACGAGCCAAAGAAAAATCCTGAATTACCTTTAGACTTAGACTTTCCATACACCAGCAACAACGAGCCGGGTGATAAGTTAAGCACTAGAAAACCTAAAACCAAAATCGATAAAAGTAACCTCATAACTAAGGTGCGACTCGATTCGGAAGAATCGAGACCAAAGCCAAAGACGCACGTCGAAGTGATAAAAACGAAAGCGGGAGTTGTAACTGTTAGTAAGGATATAGTAAAGAAGGAGCCAGTGGGGTACACAGTGTTGTCGGCCAATGCGACTGACGACGGTCGACATGTGAACAAGAGAGCGACGGTAGACCCGAGGAAAACTACGTGTCTCGTGTACTTGCAGGCCGACCACATGTTCTATCAAAGATACGGCTCAGAGGAGGCGTGTATCGAAGTCATGACGCGTCATGTCCAGAAAGTTAACGCAATATACAAAGTAACAGGTAATACTTTAGATTCCACCCAAGCATTATACACCGACTTAATTATATATTTTCTTTACTAATGGTAAAACTTGTTTCAGACTTCAACCAAGATGGAAAACCAGATAACATCACGTTTATGATCAAAAGAATTAAAGTCCATACGTTAGACGCACTGAAAGACCCTGCCTATAGGTTTCCCAATAACTACGGGGTAGAAAAATACTTGGAGCTTTTTTCAGGTTTGCCTTTTTTCATCAATATTCAATTACGCATTCAAAAGAGCGGCCGGCTCTCCGGAGGGCAATTCCACAAAGTTAAGCTATTATACTAATAAATTACAAGTGCTTAAAAGCGGAAGGCTTGTTTAATTTTTTTATAGAGTAGAATTAATTTTATTGTAGAAGATTAATGATTTATTTTCTTTCAGAGGAAGATTATGATGCCTTCTGTTTGGCGTACATGTTTACTTATCGAGATTTCGAAATGGGAACGCTTGGGCTGGCTTGGACAGGGGATCTGAAAAATGCCGGAGGCGTTTGTGAGAAGAATGGGGTGAGTGTGGCTTTTGACGGATATATTTTGAGTATTATTTTGTTTTATTATACGTTTTGATTTGTTTGGTAGCATTACCGCGGCAGTATGAAGTCCCTGAACACGGGTATCGTGACGCTGCTGAACTATGGCAAGCACGTGCCGCCGGCCGTCAGCCACGTGACCCTCGCTCACGAGATCGGACATAACTTCGGATCACCGGTAATTATAGGCTTTTAACTTTCAACTGAAAACCTTGCAGTTCTTTATCAAGGTTTTCAGTTATTATGAAAGTATTCGTTTGTACAAATCGTGTGACAGGGTTGAACTGATGTTTTATTTATCAATTTTTAATTGTAATTATGCATATAATTTGAATACTAGGTACTTCTAAGAACTTTACTCGTAANATGAAAGTATTCGTTTGTACAAATCGTGTGACAGGGTTGAACTGATGTTTTATTTATCAATTTTTCATTGTAATTATGCATATAATTTGAATACTAGGTACTTCTAAGAACTTTACTCGTAATTAATAGTATTAATACATATGTATGTATTTGCCGCCAGCCTTGCGTTAACTTACTACTAACTTGATTCAAGACACATAGTTTACTAAGAACTGCACTTCGTATCGTACTAAATTGGTTCGGTATCATTCTTGGAATCACAGAAATGTAGTAGGTAACAAAATTATTTCGAATTTACATGTAGTTTTGCATAATAAAGCAAAAGCTTGGTAGTTCTGTTACACTACTATCACTGATTAAGACACTCAGGAAAAATCAGTAAGAAAATATTTNTTCGTATCGTACTAAATTGGTTCGGTATCATTCTTGGAATCACAGAAATGTAGTAGGTAACAAAATTATTTCGAATTTACATGTAGTTTTGCATAATAAAGCAAAAGCTTGGTAGTTCTGTTACACTACTATCACTGATTAAGACACTCAGGAAAAATCAGTAAGAAATTATCGTTTGACGCACGTTTACACTTCTCATTTTACTTAGCTATGCATAACCTGGCGCCATTTTCGCATGGGGGTAGACAGTAACTATAGAATGCCGCGCTACAACCATCCAATTATCCAGATATTAATTAAGGTTTGTGTTTAAAGGCCTACTAGAAAAGTACCTATTTTACAGCCAAAAAATTCAAAATACCTACCAGAAAGTGCTCACCAAAAGGCAAAGTCGGAAGTCGAAGTCGGTTTAAAAAAAACACAACTACGAAGGAGATAGCGTGGTCTGGAGCTCCCCTTCTAACCTAACGTGTCCGAGTCGGGGTGCCCCAAGTCCCGAGCTCGCTTAGCTCGCTCTTGTATCCAAGTTCTCCTAGTAACGGTACATTATATTTTAGGAAAACAAGATTTGGTGAGCATTTATCCATTTTGGTAGGCAAAAAGAATATCAATAAAACACGTACAATTATTCTGATGAGTGTATAAATATTTTGGAACTTAAAACGTTGTTCTTTAGGCACCTCGGTATAGAGTGGGTTTATTTTATTTGAACTTAACATATTTTACTTGGTACGCATTGTAATTGTAGCCATAAATTAATATCATATGTATTGGTTAATTGGAACTGTCTATCTCGCAGCACGACCCAGAGGTTTGCACTCCATTCGGCGAGGATGGTAACTACATCATGTTTGCCCGAGCCACCAGCGGCGACAGGAAGAATAACAACAAATTCTCGCCGTGCTCGCTGAGAGCTATAGACCCGGTGCTCAACAACAAAGCGAGGTCGCCGAAGGGATGCTTTACTGGTAATTTTTCCATCACCCTAAAATAAAATCCCTGTTTTTAAGCAGAACTCTTTTCTCCCATTTGGCTTTAAATACTGATGTAGTAGGAACTAGCATGGTGTGCTATCTGAACATGTGCCAGTGCCTCTTGTTAAGTTTCATTCGAATATTTGCAACTTATGTCTCGCGAAATGAAGGCCGTACGACTTTTCTTAGGTGGAGATCACAGACGGGACGAGAGATGCGATATGAATTTCATCAAACGTGATGGTTCGATATCTGCACCACTCCTCTCCGCTCCGCTAATCTCAGTGCAAATACACTCTTACATCACGATTACGTACATATAAACGCCAAGTAGAGGTTAAGATTCCAAGATGTTTTCTTTGTTTATGGATGGCCGATGGGAGATCATCAAAAACTTCTTCCGCTCTGGGCGGAGCGGGAGGGACTGTCAGACTCTTACTGACTAAAAACCCAGCCGTTTTCCTTCAAGTGCTCTTTGCGTTCCAGGACCGCGGTAAATCTTAAAAAAATCCGCAATCAGACTTAAAGTAAAGAGAGTAGTTTCTTAGGACCGACGTTAGTGAAATTATTCTTTTGCAGAACCTCAACCAGCGATCTGCGGTAACGGCGTAGTGGAAGAAGGTGAAGAGTGCGACTGTGGCTGGGCCTCCGAGTGTACAGACGTGTGCTGTCGCCCGCAAGCTGCCCGGCCTCAGTACAAGCCGTGCACGCTTACTGAACACAGCGTTTGCAGTCCTAGTCAGGTAATTAAAGGGACAAACGTTAAGCGAAGAAAATTTAAAACTTCAATAAGGAACATGCATTTTTTTATTTGCTTAATATTTAATAAGCTCTAGTAAACTATTATGAAAGATTTTTTTTTAATCTTCAGCAGCAATGATGTTATTCAGCTTCCAATTTGACAGTTAGAAAGATAATTTCGACACAAGCTCTAACGTCAAAGTACATGACGCCCATACAGCTGTCATAGAAAACGGCTTATTCGCGAGAGGGAGTAAGATGTCGACAACGACGTCATTTTTCCGTGCTTTGATGGCCTATCCAGCAGTGCACGTTTTTCGGCTGAAATGATGATGATGATAATGATAGGCTTGATGATCAGCTCAAGAAAATGGTCTCATACCTACTATAAACGTTTCAGGGTCCATGCTGTACCGCGTCGTGCACGCTCAAGTTCGGCGACAAGTGTCGCTCGGACAACGGATGCCGCGACGCCGCCTTCTGCGACGGCAAGCGCGCCAACTGCCCGCAGAGCCGGCACAAGCCCAACAGGACGCGCTGCGATAAGGAACTCGTGTGCTATATGGGAGTGAGTTTAATTTTGATATTAATATGGCTTACTGGACTCGTATTTCCCCGGAATCCTAGCTTTTGAACCTCTTTGTAATATAGGAGGAATCTGAATTTCGAATACAAAACAATTTATAACATATTTTCGGTAATTTGGAAAGTGTTTAGATTAAGTCAAGTCTAGGATGGGTTTTTGTTTTGACTTGATGGAAAGCGATGATGTGGTCAACTATGCAGCCGGATTGTCTAGAAGTACCTACCTAACCTGTTTACTCTAGACTTAAAGAGCCCCAAGTTGTAGCTATCAGGAAACACCGACTTCGGCAGGGAATTCTACTCCTTAGCTGTACGCACAATGAAAGTATTGCCAAAACTTTTTGTGCGTATGGGTGAGACGTACGGCGATGCGCTACCGGTACATGGTGGCCAACCATACACCGGTGGCGCATCGCCGTACGTCTTGGTTAAGTTACTTAAAGTAGAATAGAACTTACTGAAACAACTCACATATTTCCTCTACAATGCTATTCCGCAGGCGTCAGCAAATAACAGTAAATGGATGTAGAAAAAGCATACCTTGGGTTGCAAAATAACGGCTTACCTCCACTTCCAGGAATGCACGGGCTCCATCTGCCTGGCCTACGGGCTGGAGTCGTGTCAGTGCGCGCCGCGCAAGGACGACCCGCGCTCGGCGTGCGAGCTGTGCTGCCGCAAGCCGGGCGGCGACTGCCAGTCCTCCTTCAACTGGAACACCGCGCCCTACGACGTGCCGGACATGTACGCCAAGCCCGGCACGCCCTGCAATGATTATAATGGGTAAGCAGAAATAAATGCTAAAATGAATCCATCTACATCTATACTATAATCTTTACTAATATTATAAAGAGGAAAGATTTGTATTTTTGTATGTAACGAATAATCTTAAAAAAAAATCTTTCAGCAATGGATAGCTACATTATCAGCGAGTAACATAGGCTTTATTTTATCCCCGTACTCCCCGGGAACGGGAACTACGCGGGTGAAACCGCGAAAACAATTTTTGTATATCCGCTAGTTATTTGTATAAATAACTAGCGGATATACAAAAATTGTTTTTACCTATATCCTTAATAGACTTTGAAACCATCCAACCGATGTGCCCAAACCGATTGCATTAGAAAGGCAATAATGCGAAGATGGTGGTTTTAGACCACTAAAACGGAATGTGCGCGTACAAAGTCGCGGGCAAAAGCAAGTTATAACTAAAAATCGGATGCCCGTTACCTACCGCAATATAGTACTTGTTTGAAAAACATGTTATCTATGTTTTCTGAAAGGCTCACTTAGGCCCGTTAGGGTCCAGCCACCAGTTAAGGGTGTTACCACACCAATCGATCGATCGATGGTAGAATTGATGCGTCGATGTCGATCGATAGTTTCTACTACACCAATCGATCGATTGTCGATCGATGGTAGAATGAATTAGTCGACGTCGATCGATAGTTTCTACTTCTTTCTTCGATTATCCAAAGCTACCACACTAATTGATTAACGTCGATCGATGGTATTGATCGGCCGTCGATCAATTGTTTATCGACCGGTATTCATCGATCAGCTAATGCTACCACACCAATCGATCAACGTCGATCGATATCGATTGATGGCATCGGTCGACGATTGATCACGAATCGAACAGCCTAACATAAGTGGAACTGTCCTTTCCTCAATCTTTCTGTTGATTGGCCTCAGAAACCTATTAGTATCCGATGCGTTTATGCTTGGCGTCGGGGGCACGCCAGAGCATAAACGCATCGGCGTGCCTCCGACGCAAAGCCACAAATTCGCCGTGCTATTTGTCACATATATATTTGTGACGTTTGGCGTACAGGGCACGCTCTTGCTTGTCATGTATACGTGACGATGGCGTTCAAAAAATACTAGGGTTACTACCGTAATAAAAGTAGGTGTTTATTTTATGAGCACTTTGATCCGCTGTTATGAGGCCATTGAATTCGAAGTCACCTAGCTGGTAAAGAAGAAATTTTAATTTTCATAAAACATAACTGATCTTACGTATTTCCAGGTACTGCGACGTGTTCCAACGCTGCCGGGAGGTGGACCCGTCAGGTCCGCTAGCGACGCTGCGCAAGCTGCTGCTGTCGGACGAAAGTATCGCGGGATTCAAGCGATGGGTGCTCAAGCACTGGTATGCGGTGCTGCTCATATTGCTAGCAGTCATCGGTCTTCTGGTGAGTCATTTGTTCTTAACACAAGTCTTAGTATACCCCTTTGTTATTTTAATTTCTTTCTTTCCAAACAAATGTTGCCTGGTAGATGTCGCTGTGAGCGATTAGACCTCCATTATATCTCTCCATATAATTCAATTTGTGTTACTATTTTTGGTGTACCTACAAGAAAGTATATTCTATCTCTCCTAATTATCAATAGTAACTTCCCTTATCATTTGTTATTTGAAACGAGCTTTGTTGTTTCTTAACTCTTCAACCCAACTTTCTGTGTCTGAAGTTCTGATACTTAATCCCTGAGCTATGAAGACGATACTACAAAGTACAAACACCCGCCACCAAAGGCTCGATCGCAAAATACCTTAACCACATGAAGAGCAACAATTTATTCGAAACAATACGTACAAGATAAAGTAATCCGTTTTTGTTTAGCGCTGCTGCAAGGCACTTGATGTTGCGATAGACATAGACACTAAATGTTAGTGTCTAGCTTAGGTATAACTCCTCTGGGAAGGTACATCACCGACAATTTATTTTAGTAAGCTAGAATATTTGCCAGTGTATGTATTTACAAGTGTGTACGAGTGAACATCATTTTCTTAACAGATATTGCTAGTCAGTCATCATATCCATTCCACTGCAGTTTATCTCAAATCATCAATTTTCCCGATTATATTTTCCCGATTAGATTATATATTCGTCGCCACAAAAACATTATCTATAGAGCTACTTGACTGTATTTTATAAGTAAATAAAACTTTGTCAAGTGAATATTTTGTGTTTGTAGGTGGCAAGTACGCGATTCTTGGGTCGTCACGGCAAAAAGTTGAAGTCGGTGACCATCATCCACTCTTCTACTACGGAGACCGTCCGCCTGCCCGACGCGGCCGACCAGGGCCTGATCGTTCACACAGCTGTCAGGTATGTACCTACTCTACTTTAGTTACTAGCAAAAGCTTTATACATAGATATTCAACCTTTAATAAGCAGTAGAGCATTATAAATGTGATGGAAATTATTGCTATTTGATCGATAAATTACAGCAAAATGTGTAATGGCGTGCTATGCATTCTTGATGTGCTATTTGCTCTATTTATAAATTATTATGGATAAGAAACAAGTAGCTCGGAAATATATCGGTTTGATAGAACATAATAATTCTAATAAAGGATCGCTAGCTTCCCAGACAGAACCCCAAGTGGGAAAATCAAACAGAAGGAACATTATAATTAGGTAGTCCATCGATTTTGACTACGTGGCTTCCCACGGGGTCGTGGTAGGCCACGCCCTCAACGTTCATGACAAAATCCAATAGTCTCAGGGCACTTCACTCCATATTGTACAGACCAGCCCCTAAAACTGTTAAAACTAACCACTTGTAATATTGTTTACTAATACTGTAAATATTAATGCCAATCAATTGTTTCAATAAACAATTTCATAATATTAACTACAATATGGTGACCTACTACTCTAACTACCCACTAATACTTCTGATTATATTCTTACTTTTATGACCAAGTAGTTAGAGATATTCCTGGGCTCTGGTACTTTATCCCTGTCTCCTTTAAAGCTTTATGGTGTGGTGCTAGTCATAATCTTGATCATTGACATTTTTATCTTCAGTCCAATCTTGGCGCTTGCTTTGTTCTTATATACGCAGATATGACACTCTCATACTCTATACATATTGAGCAAAAAAAAATTTGATTATGAAAGCAGCATTGCGCGATAATTGTAATCAAGCTTACTGCGTTTTTTTAACAATGTGACCGACACTGTCGATCTTAACTTGCTTTCAAATAACAGCAATTATAACAACAAACATTGAAAGTGCAGAAAATATAACACTATAAATGCAACGATTAACAATAAAAAACGCTAGCGCTATTTATACCATCACTATTTTTAAAAGAATAACGCAGCAGCTTTTAAAATACATTCAGAATCCATTACTCACATCATTTTTGGTTCGGTTGGTTGGTTGTAGTTGATACAACTAACTGCTTGCCCTATAATGTTACAGGTCAAAACTACCTCTTAAGAAGAAAGTAGCTCTAAGAACTCGAGCGTATCGCAATAAGAAAGATCACAAGAAGTTAGGAGACAAAGCCTCTCCGCTACACAGTGCCAATAAGAAGAGGGTAAGTCTCAAATAATTAACGATACGAAATTCAACAAGGGATATATCTATCTATGTAATAAAAATGAAACGCTAAATGTGTTGCTAAGCGCAAAACTCGAGAACGGCTGGACCAATTTCACTACTTCTTTTTTTGTTGTGTTTGTTATTATCAGGAGAAGGTTCTTATGAAAGTAAATTTTGAAAAACATTAATATCCGGGCGAAGCCGGGGCGGTCCACTAGTTATATGAACTAACTTGAATTATTTTTTACAGAAGCCGAATAGTCAAGCAAAATTAGAAGAAGTTCCTAAAATAGCAAAAGAAAATACAGTCATCGTCACAAACGCCGAAGGCAAATCACCAAAACATGTGATACTCTCGAAACATAAAGGTAAAGTAAAGAAACGAAAGACGAAAATGAAGAAGGAAATCATAGACTACAGTTCCATGCAGAAACACCCCGCCTCTCCGATCAAAGACACCGAAGCTTTGAGCAAGGTGCAAAGGTGGCTGCTCAGTTCACCGCAACCTGCTGCCATACCTAAATCTAAATCCATACCTCTTGGTCTCACAGAAAGGACACATAGACAAGTTCAGAAAGGCTCGAGAAAAACCAGACCGTCCAAGAGCGCCACCAACTTGTTATCTGGCGAGAAAGCCAGGCTGCAAGTCGTGTTCAAACCTCCATTTAGGTTCAGTGTCAAAATTTGCAAAAGTGATAAGACTAAAGTCGTCCTAGACAAATCTTCTAAGCCCGACGTAGACAGAAAACGACACGAAGCGGTACCTCAACCAGCTCCTGCGGATGTTGCGAAAGCTAATCCATCTAGTAAAGCCCCTAAGCTCTCTAACTCTACGAGGATTGCAGAAAACGCTGCAACTCCCAGTGCTCCTAAAATAGAAAAATCACAAAACCAGGAAAACAGAACGCATGGTTACGCTAATTTACTACCTCGAAGTGCCAGTGACTGTAAGTTAACGAAAAAAATACCTGAAGTCAAAGTTCGCAATGGACATAAAAAGAGTAACTCCGTTGGCCAAAAGAAAGAGACTACTGAGAGCCGCCAAAATCTTATATCACAAGAAGATTGTGAAAACGCTCACGTTTATGAAAATGTAGTGTTGTCACAAGACGCTTTCGTTCCTAAGAGTTGCAGCATGCCGCGGCGACAGACCAGTGTCGGCGCCGGGATAGCGCGACAGAGCAGCTACGGTCATCTACCTAGAGCTCAAATCCGCCCACATAGACATAGTACAAACAATATAAGCAGATCCAGAAATAGCAGCACCTCAGAGCTGGAACACTTCTACAATGTTATCGAATCGTTGCGGAAAAATAACGTCAACGATGTAAATACTTGCAACACAAATACGAGCAGTTCATCCGGCAGCAGTCGACACGACAGTGCGCTACTGAAGCACAGCTCGAGCGCCAGGCAAGGAGGCAGCAGA
>NDFZ01002116.1:0-15467 GCA_002192655.3 Mamestra configurata | reverse complement strand
GTGGTGTTCTTCGAGTGTATCTAGATGTATTTAATGTCTATTTTTTCTGCACTTCCTGTAACCTGTACGGCTGGATAGATTTTAATGAATGAGGTATCATTAGATTCGACTTAATTGCCGAAGTGACTTGGGCTACATGAATTTTAAAACAAAAACAAAATGGCATCCGCCGTTAGGTAAGTGATATAGTTTATTTCGTGAAACAGTCATGTGTATCAAAATAAAGGGTATTGTCTTGTTTCCTATAAAATCATTTGTAACTACTATTATTGTTTTCCAAATCGTCCCCCCTCATAAAATTTACTTGCACTATTATCATTTATACTAATGACGCTTGTGATATCACCTTATTAGTCATAAGTCATAACTTTTATTTCCCATAAAATAAATTTCCATAATAACATGTATTATAATCATTAGTTTCTTTAAGTAACGCATTACATAATCGATACTTGACACAAGCAACACTTAGTTAATATAATTAAGAAACGTTTATTGTTTTATACAAAAATTATGTCATTCAGGCATTTGGTCTGTAATTAAATGATTTATTACAGCTCGCGAAGGCGAGCGAGCGAAGCGAGCGTGCCGCGGCAGCGCCCGCCGAGCACCAGATTTCCTCTTTTTCAAAGCAAGCATGCATGGTAGATAAGATTAATTTTTAGGTTTCCTTGTGAATAAAAAAATCAGTATCGTATAATCATTAGATTAATCACTATAATTCAAGTAATATATGATTTCATGAAAAACAATATTAGTTTAGATTTAAATTGCAGGCTCTTGTACTGAACTAGCATTGTTGTGCTATGTAGTATGGGCAAATGATATGATGGTTAATAAATGTTATGGAAAACGACATTTTTTAAATGAAAAAAAAAAATACAAATAAATTTATGGAAAAAAATATTATGACACTTGATCGATTATGAATTTATGACCAATAAAATAAGTGAAAATGATTTTATGTAATTTCACTATTATGGCAACTGACGCGTTATTTCTAATAGTTTATGGAAAATACAAGTATGGTATATACAATTAATGCATTTTAAATTATGGCAAACGTAACGCGAAGCGAACGATTCCAAATATGTAATTCACTAAAATGCAGGAAATACAAAAAATAAACTATAATGAAAATACCCAACTGCGACTGGACCTCTGAAGCGATTGAACTTTAATACCATAGTTGAGTTGTGAACCTCGTCCTACTTTTCAAGTCGATTAGAAAGAAAAAGCCTGGCCCTTATTCTACACTATTAATCACAAATATGTTTTTTTAATTATGGAATAGTATTGACTTCTGTCTATGAAAGAAAAAGGGAAGTCATTCTCGAAAACCGTTTTTAACGTGAATTTTATAATTTTTGTCATGAATTAGTTTTTGAATTTTGTACCCAGTGTTTTTAACATCAACCATGACAACTCTAAACAGTTTTCCTGACGATTTGAATTGCCCGTTGAAAAGAGAAATCAAAGCATATAAGAAATCTAGACTGACCGAAAAATCTTTGGAGGGGAACAAAGAAGCCAAGCAAATAGCTAAGCAAGAGAAGACAATCCCGCAACATGTGCCACTTACAGAATCTCAAAAGGAAATGCCAAAACCAGAAATAATACAACCACCTGAGCATGTGCATGAGCACCTGCCGAAATTAAAACCAGGTCCAGATGGTAAAGTTGACTGGACTCCGCTAAGCGAGATGACTGGTACAAGGCCGGATGTAAACAAATATTCCATCAGTAGATATTCCCTCAACGAATGGAGGAAACACAATGAATGTCTTTTAGACCATGAAGTAATAAATGAGTCCAACATCGTAGAATATAACGGTAAGACTTCTATGATGCAGGCATTTGGGAATATTGATAAACAGCAATTGGAAAACGAAAAAAGGCTAAAGCAAAAGGCAAGAGATATATACAGATGGAAAGTAGAAGTAGAGAAAGCTTGCAAGGCCATCACTGATGAAGTTGAAAAGCTTGAAATCGATAGACAACGGTTAAAGAGTGCTGCCAGAGTATTGATGTTACCTGAATCGATTTCCAAAGAATGCTTGAAACTTCGATCAAATCGATTTAAACCAGATCTGGTGGCAGACCTTGCAGAGCAGGAGCTGATCAAAGAAATGAAACTCGTCAATGAAGTCAGAGCTACTCTACAAAGTACTCAAGATATTGTAGAAAAACAAATGGTAGTAAATAAAGCAGCGAAGCACAGGATTGAATATGATTGGTGTGATAAAACTTTGGCCTATAATACGGAAGCTATTAATCTAAGTCTTAACACGAAATCGAATAAGTTATTGTTCAGACCTGGATCTACGAGATTCAATGACAATACCGCACCATTTGAATATTGGGAGTATTTTTGCAGAGAAAATATACAAAACTGTGAGGCAGCTCGACAGAAATCAGCCGACTTAAGAAGCACCTTACAAGCCATATTAGTGAACAATGGCAGAACATTGCGAAACCAAGCCGACAGAACTGACATAGCATTAGCTGAAACTGTAGCTATCACCACAGAATTGTGTACTAAACTGGAGGAAAACTTGAGAACTACACTACAAAGAACGGCTGATATGGAAGTTTTAATTGAAGACCTAAAAAAGTCCGTCAGAAGCACGGACGCAGCAATGAAATTGGCTCAAACTAGACTTGACAATAGAAACAATTGGAGACCTCATGGGGAAAGCGTCATTGATCAGCCACATGTAGGTTTGATCGAAGAAGTGAAGAAGATACATGAGACGGTGACGTTACTTCTAGGTCAACTAAACAATGCTGAGAGATTGAGACGTGACTTGATGCGAAAAAGAATTGAATTGGAAGAANTTTTTGTCATGAATTAGTTTTTGAATTTTGTACCCAGTGTTTTTAACATCAACCATGACAACTCTAAACAGTTTTCCTGACGATTTGAATTGCCCGTTGAAAAGAGAAATCAAAGCATATAAGAAATCTAGACTGACCGAAAAATCTTTGGAGGGGAACAAAGAAGCCAAGCAAATAGCTAAGCAAGAGAAGACAATCCCGCAACATGTGCCACTTACAGAATCTCAAAAGGAAATGCCAAAACCAGAAATAATACAACCACCTGAGCATGTGCATGAGCACCTGCCGAAATTAAAACCAGGTCCAGATGGTAAAGTTGACTGGACTCCGCTAAGCGAGATGACTGGTACAAGGCCGGATGTAAACAAATATTCCATCAGTAGATATTCCCTCAACGAATGGAGGAAACACAATGAATGTCTTTTAGACCATGAAGTAATAAATGAGTCCAACATCGTAGAATATAACGGTAAGACTTCTATGATGCAGGCATTTGGGAATATTGATAAACAGCAATTGGAAAACGAAAAAAGGCTAAAGCAAAAGGCAAGAGATATATACAGATGGAAAGTAGAAGTAGAGAAAGCTTGCAAGGCCATCACTGATGAAGTTGAAAAGCTTGAAATCGATAGACAACGGTTAAAGAGTGCTGCCAGAGTATTGATGTTACCTGAATCGATTTCCAAAGAATGCTTGAAACTTCGATCAAATCGATTTAAACCAGATCTGGTGGCAGACCTTGCAGAGCAGGAGCTGATCAAAGAAATGAAACTCGTCAATGAAGTCAGAGCTACTCTACAAAGTACTCAAGATATTGTAGAAAAACAAATGGTAGTAAATAAAGCAGCGAAGCACAGGATTGAATATGATTGGTGTGATAAAACTTTGGCCTATAATACGGAAGCTATTAATCTAAGTCTTAACACGAAATCGAATAAGTTATTGTTCAGACCTGGATCTACGAGATTCAATGACAATACCGCACCATTTGAATATTGGGAGTATTTTTGCAGAGAAAATATACAAAACTGTGAGGCAGCTCGACAGAAATCAGCCGACTTAAGAAGCACCTTACAAGCCATATTAGTGAACAATGGCAGAACATTGCGAAACCAAGCCGACAGAACTGACATAGCATTAGCTGAAACTGTAGCTATCACCACAGAATTGTGTACTAAACTGGAGGAAAACTTGAGAACTACACTACAAAGAACGGCTGATATGGAAGTTTTAATTGAAGACCTAAAAAAGTCCGTCAGAAGCACGGACGCAGCAATGAAATTGGCTCAAACTAGACTTGACAATAGAAACAATTGGAGACCTCATGGGGAAAGCGTCATTGATCAGCCACATGTAGGTTTGATCGAAGAAGTGAAGAAGATACATGAGACGGTGACGTTACTTCTAGGTCAACTAAACAATGCTGAGAGATTGAGACGTGACTTGATGCGAAAAAGAATTGAATTGGAAGAAGGGATAGCAGCAAAGAGGAAGACTCTAAACATAGACCGGGATCGTTGTGGGATGGTTCGATCTCACTACCCCTCTGCATTAGAGTTATCTGGTTTTTAAACTGGTGGGATGTATTCTTTGATATTTTTTACTATAGTTTTTTTTTAACTGTTATAATTTTATTATTTAATTTATGCTTTTAAAAAGGACTTTAGTTTTCCTTATTATTTCAACTATTATGTGGTATTTTTTTTTAAATATAATTTATTTTTTGAATTAATGTAGGTATTTTAGTTTTCGATGATCTAATGTTATTTCGAGTTATTTACTTTAGATTGTTTTTAATTATAATTAACATTATTACATGAAAATAGCTGTTTTACTTACACGTCGTAGCAAATACTAAAACAATGTTTGGACCCAAATTAAGTTTGAAACTTATACATTTTTATGTGGTTAGATTAGACTTTACATATTTGCAATCTCGGTGAGCACCGAAACTATGATAATGCACACTGAACTAATGAGTTAGGGTATGAGGCTAGTCTTAATAAATAAAAACTAAAAAGGACTCAAATAAAATAAAACCGGCCAAGTGCGTGCCGGACCACGCACAGTGTAGGGTTCCGTAGTTACCCGTCTCCTAAACCATGCCAGAAAAATAGTAAAAAGTACTTAATTATTATCACATTACAAAGTTACAAATGCACTTGGTTTTCAGTTATTTTCTATGGAATTATTAGGAAGTTTTTACTTAACCAGTTCCATTTTATAAGAACTGACGACTATTACTCAGTAATTCGTTAAGCCTAGTTAGCGTAGCGGTAATAGTTTTCCTTTAAAATTCGTTATTTATGCTACTACTATGATTTTTTTCACACTCCAGAAACAACCGTTTAGCTGGCAGAGGGATAAAATTTGCACCCAACTTGGATGGAACTATCCTTGACCCTTTTTAACGAAAGCTCCTTTTTTTCATGTCTTCAGTGGACCACGGGTGGGCCTGGACCAAAGATCTATGGCCTGGCTTATTTATCCTGGGTGTCGTGGAAGAAAGTATCATCGCGCGTTGCCCGATCCTCGCTCTCTCTGTAGTTACATTCGTACGACATCTATTATAAAAAAATGCTATGCTTTTTGTCAGTTAACTTCTGAAGAACAGATTTGGATGAAATTTGGCACACAACTAGACCATTGCCTATACGTATGATACTCTTTATTCCGGTAGTATTATCCCTAAGGATAATCTCAACGTAATAAGCGATCACGTCGTATGTCGCATATTCGCACAATAGTGTAAGGCCATCCAAAAATGTTCTGATTGAAAGCAAAAGCCTAGCCTTTTTATGTACTACTGATCAGTTGTCTATTCATTTAAAAAAAAATATGTTTAAAAATTTAAAAATAAACATATGACAGCTAATGACAAAAAAAACTAAAGTCACTTCGCCAACACTGTTTTTATACGGGTTTTATTATTTTTTCTTATAAATTTGTATTTTTGTACCAAGTAGTAGCCAGTGTTCTCGATAACAACCATGACAACTAAAACCAGTTTTCCTGAGGATTTGAATTGCCCAACGAAAAGAGAAATCAAAGCATATAAGAAATCTAGACTGACCGAAAAATCTTTGGAGGGGAACAAAGAAGCCAAGCAAATAGCTAAGCAAGAGAAGACAATCCCGCAACATGTGCCACTTACAGAATCTCAAAAGGAAATGCCAAAACCAGAAATAATACAACCACCTGAGCATGTGCATGAGCACCTGCCGAAATTAAAACCAGGTCCAGATGGTCAAGTTGACTGGACTCCGCTAAGCGGGATGACTGGTATAAGGCCGGATGTAAACAAGTATTCCATCAGTAGATATTCCCTTAGCGAATGGAGAAAACATAATGAACGTGTATTAGACCCTAAAGTAATAAATGAGTCCAACATCGTAGACTATAACGGTAAGACTTCAATGATGCAAGCATTTGGGAATATTGATAAACAGCAATTAGAGAACGATAAAAGGTTAAAGCAAAGGGCAAGAGATATATTCAGATGGAAAGTAGAAGTAGAGAAAGCTTGCAAGGCCATCACCGATGAAGTTGAAAAGCTTGAAATCGATAGACAACGCCTAAAGGGTGCTGCGAGAGTGTTGATGTTACCTGAATCAATTTCCAAAGAATGCTTAGAACTTCGATCAAAACGATTTAAACCAGATCTGGTGGCAGACCTTGCAGAGCAGGAGCTGATCAAAGAAATGAAACTCGTCAATGAAGTCAGAGTAACTCTGAAAAACACCCTCGAAACTATAGAGGAACAAATGGCAATAAATAAAGCAGCGAAGCACAAGATAGAATATGATTGGTGTGATAAAACAATGGCCTATAATACAGAAGCTATTAATTTAAGTCTAAACCCAAAATCTAGTACCTTAATGTTCAGACCTGGCTCTACGAGATTCGGTGACTTTACCGCACCATTGGAATATTGGGAGTATTTCTGCAGAGAAAATGTACAAAACTGTGAGGCAGCTCGGCAGAAGTCTGCCGACTTAAGAAGCAGCCTAGACGCCATTTTAGTGAACAATGGCAGAAAGCTACGTAACCAAGCCGATAGAACTGACATGGCATTAGCTGAAATTGTAGCCATCACCACAGAACTGTGCACTAAACTGGAGGAAAACTTGAGAACCACACTCCAAAAAACTGCGGATATGGAGTCTTTAATAGAAAACCTGAATCAATCCATTACGAAAATGGACGCAGCTATGAAATTGGCTCAAACTAGACTTGACAATAGAAACAATTGGAGACCTCATGGGGAAAGCGTCATTGATCAGCCACATGTAGGCTTGATCGAAGAAGTGAAGAAGATTCATGAGACGGTGACGTCACTTCTAGGTCAACTGAACAATGCTGAGAGATTGAGACGTGACTTGATGCGAAAAAGAATTGAGTTGGAAGAAGGGATAGCAGCAAAGAGGAAGACTTTAAACATAGACCGGGAACGTTGTGGGATGGTTCGATCTCACTACCCCTCAGCGTCAGAGTTAGCTGGTTTTTAAATTGGAGGAAAGTTTTGTCTGTTTATTTTTGATATAAATGTTTTTTCTGTATAACTGTCTGCTTTAGTTTACTGACCTTTTTGCTAATTTTTATTATGCTTTGTTCTTTTTTTAGTTTGTTTTTGAGTAAAAAAATATTTTGGGTTTTTTTTTGTTTTAAATAGTAAAACGCGTGCCGACCACTATCTCACCTGATGGTAAGCGATGATGTGGTCGAAGATGGAGCACGCTTGCCTAGAAATAACCCATTCACTCTTGACTTAAAGACGTTGTTGCTATCAGGAAACACAGACTCTGGCAGAGAATCCCACTCCTATATGAAAACGTAGTTTTACTCAGTAATGGGACTCGAATACTAATTGATATTGTACAATAAGTTTTAAATAACTTCGTCTATTCTACTAATAATACATTTTGACGTCACATTTTCGCCGTCTCGGTGAGCAGACCTCGTGGGTAAACACCGGAACTTCACATTTAATGAATTGCGGAGGCATTCAATCTATTAAATCGCTTACATAAGTAGCCGTACCTCATTTCAGACATGAGCATCGTGCTGTTTGCTTCAACCTTTCACTCTTTATTATTGTTTTGCACATCATTTACTCTACGAGTACGCATTTTTTTCTTAGTTCAGTGCGAATTTGTGGAATAGCCACACGGTAGGGATGGTAACTTGCAGTGCGTCTAGATGTCCGATGGTAGAAGAGGGCCGGTGGGATGAGATCGTGGAGTTCCTGGACACTCTCCCCGAAGTACAATCATGCGCAATAACTATAATATTTGTTCTTCTCTTAAAGTTGGTTTAGGAAATCTTTGGTCTGGCAAAAATATTTATCTCAGTTCTACCAGTTCAGACCAGTAGATCTAGTGCCAATACAATGTGATCATTTTGTATAGATGGTCCGATTGATAGAACCACCGAAAAGAAAAATACCCTTGGTCGTACTAGTAGAACTCGGTCGAACCACGGGCAATAAACGGTAATTACAGTAGGTATTAATAAATAAAATTGAGAATCAAGTTTGATGGATTTACCAAAATAGTATTGGTTAGAATAATTGTGAGGAGAATAAGGATTTGGTAACCTGGAAGCGGCATGACACGATAAATCTCAAACAGGGTGTCTATGATAGTGTTTGCGTTTAGCTAAAGACAGTGCTACGAAATAATCCCCATTGTTGGTTAGTAATAATGTCTTGGTACTGAAGGACTTCTAACATTAACCCATCAAATATATACGGAAACGGAACCTATTGAGCGGAGGAGCCTCCTAACAAAAACCATGTCGAAGTTATCATTAGCAAACAATACAGTATCCCACGAACGATGAGAACCGAAGAACAATGTGTACGTTATACTGACCTTTTGCGTGATGCAAGTGTTCTCACTGTTCTCCCATCACTCCGACGAGAAGATTGTAAATCCCATGATTTGATCGAAGATACTGCTAAATTAAATACCGTTGGTTTCATAGTTACAAAGATTGTGATCTTGAATCTTCTATTGACTTTTCAAGAGTTATAAATAAAATTGCTCTTTGAGCTGATGGTTTCCTCACATGGGCTTGGCATACTGTCCATTACTAAGAACTACTGACTAGAGGTACTCTTCTACAGCTATTTTCAGTGCATCGTTAAGTGCTCTAGTGGAGTGCAAAAAAAAGTATGCATTTTATTTTGCCTTTCATGTGATAGTAAGTATTTATACTTATNTAGAGGTACTCTTCTACAGCTATTTTCAGTGCATCGTTAAGTGCTCTAGTGGAGTGCAAAAAAAAAGTATGCATTTTATTTTGCCTTTCATGTGATAGTAAGTATTTATACTTAAACCTATTAGCTCATCAAAAAGGTTGTAACATAGGCAAATAATGTTACCTACTGGCAGAGACATTAAATGTATACCTACTGGCCATTTCAAAGACGAAATGAAAATAATAGTGAAATATGTCATTATAATGTAATTATTTTCTTGGGAAACACATTTTCTTAGCTTTAATTTTATATTATTTAGTTTTTTGAGACACATTTTTCTAAATTCTCGTCAATATGTCTAATCCAAAAGACGATATGTTAAACTGCCCTTTTATATGTCCTGGTCACGCCACGTCTCCGGAGAAAACTTACCTACAAGCGGGTGAGCAACATATGGTTGAGAATCTTAATGCGTCCCGGTACGTTCCTGGCTTTATAAAACCACCAGAGAAGAAGTACTACCCCCCGGATGCACCGCCCAGATACCTCCCGCAGCCTACGGACAGCACGAGCGGTGACATTCTCGGCATGGGCCCCATCGGGCCATGGGCGCCGGGCCACTTGGACTGGACGCCGCAGGCTGGCATGACCGGCGTTAGGCCTGTCGTCGACAAGTACTCTATCACTCGATACTCTACGGGAGAATGGCGACTGAATAACCAATATACATTAACCCCTAGAGCGACTGACAAAGCTAAAGCATTAGAGACATCAATTAAAAATGATCTGCAAAAAGCTTTTCAGAATATGGATAACAAACAAACTGACAGCGACAAAAAGCTAGAAGAAAGAGTTAAAACCTTGGCTAAATGGAAAAAAAAAGCTGAAAAAACTATTAACGCTATGGCTGAAGAGATTAAAAATTTAGATGACTATAGAGCTAAACTAAAGAGTGCGTGTAGAATTTTGATGTTGCCTGAATCAATTTCGAGAGAATGTTTGGAACTACGCACATTCAGATATGAACCGGATTTGGTAAGAGACGATGCTGAACAAGAATTAATAAAAGAGGTGGCTATTGTCGGAGAGATAAGACAAGTTTTTCAGGATACTCTGGCGAGGGTTGAGAAACAGATGGCTAACAACAAAGCAGCCAAATCGTTTCTTGAGTTTGACTGGGGCGACAAGTGGACAGCATTAAAAGAAGATAGCATAAATTTGCATTTGACTCCAGATTCGAATTTGATACTCCATCACCCAGGAGTGGCTAGATGGCCTGAAAACGCAACCACCTTGGAGTATTGGGAACATTTTTGTGCAGAAAGCATCAGAAACTGTGAGGAAGTTAGAGAGCAGTCTGCACATTTGCGAGGGGAATTGATGAATGTTATTGTAAAAGGTTCCCAAGATATGAAAACACAAGCTGATAGAACTAATCATGCGCTGGGAGAAACTGTCGCTGCTACAGAACAGTTATGCGCGAAGTTAGAAGAAACACTGAAAGACAATTTGAAAACTATCGCTAACGTAGAAATGCTTATCGACTATCTTAAGGATTGCTTGAGAAAAGTGGATCAAAGGGATAAACTGTCAAATACTAGGTTAGAGAGCAGGAATTACTCCCGTCCCAATGTGGAGAACTGTAGGGATGAGCCGCAATATGCCTTGATGGGTGAAGCTAAGTTTATTAAAGAGACAGCGGAGTCTCTGACGGGCAAGATGAGGGAGGCGGAGGCCGTGCGAGCGGAGCTGATGAAGTATAGAGGAGACTTGGAGAAGGACATAGCCTGTAAAAGAAAGAGTCTAAATATTGACCAGGACAGACTTGCTCGGGTTCGGGCACATTTGCCTACTCCAGAAGAATTTGCAAATGCTTGAGAAAAGAAATGTTATGAAATGAAATCTATAATAAAAATGTCTGTATCAAATCGACGTTTGATTTTTCTGCTGAGGACACTGGTAAGAGTGGTAGGTGCTAATATTTTGAAAGAGTGCAATGGAGATTATCTATTTTTGGAACTAAAATTAATTAATTATAGTTAGTGTCGAATTAGTAGTACTTGTGTCTACTAATGGAAAACCTTTTCCTTCAGTTCATAATTTTACATTTTATGTGCTTGAATTTATTACACATGTAAAAACGTAACTTTCAGGTTTAATACTCTCTTCAAAACTTCTTCCTGATGTTTATGTTTGCATTGTGTCTTTGTGTTCAACAATTTATCAAATACATCCGTGTTAGTTGGCGTTTACGTCATCATTTTACGCTTTCTCATTTGTAAATAACGCCTGCACTGAACTCGATCGAGTTGTTCAGGATTTGTATCCTTAGACTTTATTTACTGACAAAACTTCATTCGTACCTTCTTAGCATTGTTAGCAGATGGCGGTCTAAATTATGAAAACCCAACTTTTCATTAATAACTTCTGTCGAAAGCACAGCAGACCTACATATAACCTTACATTCCAGCTACTGTTGTTAGCTAATTTGACAGTTGGTTAAAGGNATCCTTAGACTTTATTTACTGACAAAACTTCATTCGTACCTTCTTAGCATTGTTAGCAGATGGCGATCTAAATTATGAAAACCCAACTTTTCATTAATAACTTCTGTCGAAAGCACAGCAGACCTACATATAACCTAGGGGCTTACGTTCCAGCTACTGTTGTTAGCTAATTTGACAGTTGGTTAAAGGTATATATACCTACGATATTGAGACCGGCCGTAAGTCATGAGTGAACAGGTTACTTCTAGACAAGCGTGCTCCATTGTCGACCACATCATCGCTTTCCATCAGGTGAGATTGTGGTCACGCAAGCCTATCAACAAAAAAAAACGTGGTGTGTTAATTGTCAACGATGGGACTGCTGCATGCACTCCTTGCGACACCAACAACCAAGCCTCCACCATACATCATTCTAAGGTCTGTTGTAACATTCCCATAGAGTGATCCATTCATTGTTAAAATATTTGCGGTAGAGCCACACCGACCCAGTTTAATAAGAAAATGATGTAACGTCCCACATTTTACAAAGACGTGGCTTTTCAAAGATTTGCTTTTGTAACTTTTTAATTACGTCGATAATCTTAGTTTAGTATACTGCTGTTGACTTTATAATAAGTTATGGCATTCTACAGAATAGAGTCGGGTGGCTTCTTGAAAATGAATATGATCGACATAGAAATAGGCTTTAGAAGAGGATTCTATCAAGGGGATTTACTTGAGTCGCAATTGCAGATCAGATATGTGGCCGATTTACGCCCGTATATTTTGAGCATAATGCTCGGTAACATAAAAAGGTTTTGAGAAGTCCCAAGAGGATCCCAGTTGGCCTGAAATAAAACTATGTTACATCGCATTCGTTGCACTTATAACTTTCTGCGATAATAATAATTTATAATAATATTCGTCTTATTGTATTCTTCACAAGAGAGTCTAGCGTTGTCAAGTTGCATGTAAGATTACATTAGAAAGTGTTGATACGGAAGCGTTAATTCATGTAATGACACATGCAGCCGTCTGGCGTTAATCAGGAGTGCATGAGTTCTCACGGCTATCATAATAGGAGGTTGCACGATGATACTCATTACCTCCTCGATGGGTATTGATGGCATGATATGCGTGATCATGAATGCATGCGTGAGTAGGATTTATTTTTTACTTTTAGTTGTCATGAACTCCCTGGATCATTAACGTTTTTAACGTAACATGGTTTTTGGCACAGTTATCTTGTTACCTTTTTAACGCCAGAGCATAAACGCATCGGTGTACCCCCGACGCCACACCATAAACTCGCCGTTTTTTTTGTCGGCTCTAGTCGACGCTGGCGTGTTGTGCACTTTTTCATTTGTCGGCTATAGCCGACCGTGGCGGTCAAAAGGTTAAGCTACTCGTATACGGGCATGAACATGGTACCTAACTATTTCATTTTGCACGTGGTGGAAGTCTAATGATTGGTAGATTTTCGTAAATGACCAAGGTATGATATGATATATCTAGACATATGATTTTTTCCATAGCAAGCAAGGCCTCCGTTTTAAGGCAAATTATTAACTATCATAATAAACGCTAACTTATCTTCCAGAGACGTGACACAGAAAGAAACGCGTGCGGCACGTAAATGCGTGACATCACGTAATTTGGAGTAGACACGCTCAATTGACTCAAATGTATGATTTATGAGATACTGTGGAAGATCTCGACAAGAGGTGAAATCTTCCCCTTATCAGCGAGGTGTTTACAAAGATAGAGCTTATACAGCAAACGTGACAGTCCAGCAAAGTTGGTACTGCGAAAGTTTCTGATCGGCAATTTTTCGTCGAAAATTGGTCGACTGGGATCTTTCACAGTATTTCACAGTACACTATCTGCCACCGGCAATGATCCGTAGAGCCTTTATTAACAATGCAGAATTAAGGATTAAGGTCTCGGATCAATTACGAAAGATGAAGATTTGCCTAATTACTTTAGAAACACTGAAGTAGTAAGACGTTTTTAACCTGATTGGTCAATACGTGCCAACGTTGACGATGACTAAGATGTTTGATCATCATCGCTTATTGGAATTTATAAGTAAGAAAACCTGTTTTCTTAACGGTTAGTGTGTTTGGTTTTAGGACACTCGCAGTCACCAATTAAACGCATAAAACGAAGTATTCAGTTTAAGGCGACCCCAAAAGGGGCTGTATCATCTTTTCTAAATACAATGCTAAATGAAGAACGTAGACTAATGCGTATGTACAGCAGTGAGCAGCGATAAGCTTAAATGGTAAAACAAACTTCTTATTTGATGCTCAAAGTATCTTTGTCTAGATAAAGATACTTTGAGCAAGCGTGTCACAATCACAATCTGAAATGATGAAGGAAGACCAGCCAGAATTATAAACTTTCAAATTCTTTCACAGTTTCCAAACAATTCTTTAGTAATATTAGTCCATATTATCTGCAAAAGTATCTTTCATTAACATTCTCATAGCATGAGTCATTGCTATGCAGCGTCGCGTCGGAATGGCTAGCGGTTTTCCTCATTTACCAAAAGACATGCATGCGAGCATCTGTAAGTACCTAAACATGGCCGGTTTGCGTGCATCTGTGCCTTCACGCATATTTTGTCTAACGGGGTGACTAGCAGAGTAGGCAATGACAGTAAGTGCGTTGGCCCTGATGGCTACTTCGGTGGACTACATACCTTCTTGCTGTACAGCAAGAACTTGTAGATATCGAGAGTAGGGAGGGAGGAGTACATATGTAACCGAGGGTAAGCGCTACCTACTCCTCTTACCCTCGGTTCCTGGAAACAAAATTATAGACTCATCAGTAATTAAGNTACTTCGGTGGACTACATACCTTCTTGCTGTACAGCAAGAACTTGTAGATATCGAGAGTAGGGAGACATATATGTAACCGAGGGTAAGCGCTACCTACTCCTCTTACCCTCGGTTCCTGGAAACAAAATTATAGACTCATCAGTAATTAAACGCAAGCTAAATGATGCAATAATTGGCTCTGGAAATTAGATTCAATCAATCATAGCAGCTATTTAACGGGCATTTTGCAGTTTGTCGTACTAATTTTACGATAATTTTCGTTCCAGGAACTATGTCTTAGGCTATTGTCGTAACGGAAACAGTTGTTGTCTCGCAAATTGCGCCATGCTAGCCAAATACCAAATGTATTACTAATGTCAATAATATCACATAAATAATTGTGTTTATTATTGTNTTGCAGTTTGTCGTACTAATTTTACGATAATTTTCGTTCCAGGAACTATGTCTTAGGCTATTGTCCTAACGGAAACAGTTGTTGTCTCGCAAATTGCGCCATGCTAGCCAAATACCAAAATTACTAATGTCAATAATATCACATAAATAATTGTGTTTATTATTGCATACTCGGTATTACTTAGACTTTTGGTATTCAGGTTCTTAATCGAAACCTCCAAAGCGGGGCATTATGGGATTTCGATCAAGATTTAGTGTTGTATTTCTACCACCTACAAACTGTATCTTGCTACCGTTACAATTTGAATCATATCCGGTCAACTGTCGAATCAGTAATCAACCATCTCCGAAACAATTTACCAGTTGCAACAACCACAAAAAGACGAGCTTTATGTAACGTTCAAAATGAAACGAGGAAGTTCGAAATAACTGCGGGTACATAAAGTAAAGTTGGCACATAATGTCATTCATACATGCGCACGCGCAGTGATGGCTGATAGTTCCGGGTTAGCAGTAAATCATAGCAAAGTAAAGCAAATCAATTACGTTTACCAGCAACATGGAACATGATAGATTTCAAATCAATCATGTTTTCTTAAGCTAGAATTAGAAACATGACATGATACAAGGAAGGATTTTTGTAAGACGCCACGTTTTTGTTGCATATCTACTGGTGATGATACAATTTTATGTAACTAGGTTAAA
>NDFZ01002115.1:0-12278 GCA_002192655.3 Mamestra configurata | reverse complement strand
AACACAGTGCTGCGTTCCAAAACAAAAATCGCCGACGTCACACAAAAAGCAGCCAAACTAAAGTGGGACTGGGCCGGCCACGTCTGCCGTATGTCGAACGGTTCATGGGCTAAAGCAACCACAATGTGGGTCCCAGAAAATGCCCGGCGACATCGCGGGAGACCCAGGCGAAGATGGCGGGACGAGCTTGAGGCCTATCGGTCAGATTGGTCCACACTTGCCCAAAGCCGGGAGGAATGGAAGGAAGAAAGGGAGGCCTTTGCCCTGCAGTGGGACACAATTGGCTAAAATATAATATAAATATAACTCCAACCTGCTGCTACCAACAACCCCCCCTGATTTTGCTAAGCGAACAACTCGATACCTACCTAAGTAATTAATTAATTGATTTAACACTGTTTTCGCTGCAGAATCAAACAGATTAAATGAATGATAATTATGATATTGCTTCAGCAGAATTTATTCAGTTTGGAAGGTGGAGGTACAAATTATATCTAGAGGTAAAGACTGGGAAGTAAAGGGCTCAAAGAGAACGCCTTGAAGTAAGGATTCATTCAAGATAAAGATTCTACATTTCAGAGATTAAGGTGATCAGTGGTAGTCTTACCAGGTAACGAGCAGGCACTCAGGCAGACGCCCAAGGTAGCCATGTACTTGTTGAACTCCACCGCCTCCTTGCGAATAGCTGCCAGGTCGTAGCCTTTCAATGCCAATGCTCCTGCTAACTGGAAATTAATAAAAAGTAAGTAGGTATATTTAGTAGAACCTGTGTCGTTGATCTAATGGGGGCAACGCGGTAAAGGTGATCCCATCAAAAACATAAATGTGAAAATGGTAGATAAGTTCCATGTTAATAATATGCGTGATTGTCGACTTCAGCGACAAATTTAATTGTGATCATAATGGGTGCCAAGTTCTGTAGATAAACCTGAGATATAAGGCTCAAGATTCCACTTGGCAGAGAAAAGTATCTCGAAATGGTTCATGTAATATTACACACGACTGCTGCGTCGCGCGTTACCAGTTCATTTTGCTTTAAAGTTGTGTTGACCAGTTCAATGAAAAATGAACGCATAAATTCTCTGTTCGACCTTCAGTACGGGTTTCTATATTATTGGGCTTTAGATTAAAATTCTCAGTAACAGTCTAGACAAATCCCGGATTTGTGTACGGACTATGGCCCTTCACATGGGACTGACAACATTACTGAACGAATAAAGAGTTTTAGAACTGTTTCCAGTTGGAGTGAACACGAAAAGCTGCCTCCTACCTTATAAAAGAGCACCTCTCCAACCATACTGCGTCCACCTGTCTTGTTCTGACTGGAAGCGACATCTTCGCCAACAATTAGACCTTCAACCTGAAGGGGCAAATGATATCATTAGTCTTTTACGTTTATCATGTTTCTGTGGCTTGATTGAAGAGCCGTAAAATAATTTTACCGTTGAGGAACCACTAATCAGGTTTTTTTTTTAAGGATGGGAAATCATCAAATGACTTTTTCCGCTCAGGGTGGAAGGGCATGTCAGACTCATACTAACTAAAACCCACACGTGTTCCTTCTAAAGCCCTTTGCGTTCCAGGGCCGCAGTAACTCTTTCGAACAAATTCCCGTACCCTGGCAGGCTCTGGCCCTAGCAGGCCCCGTCTCCTATGCTAACATCTCTTTGAGGCGCGCGTGGAAAACAACGCGCCATCGAGCCGGGCCTGGTGGTGATCGGACAGCGAGCCACCCAACACTCGCCGTCCGCAGGCCCGCGCCTACACTACTAACCAGGCTAGATACATAGGAGTACATCAAGACCTATGTTTACAAATAAATAATCTGAATCTGAAAAGACAAACCAACCTTGATCCCCGAAATCTTAGCTTTTTCTATAGCTTTGCCGAAGTTTAATCTGTCTCCTGTGTAGTTGCCGATGATGACTAGAACTCCACCTGAAAATTTTAAGTTTGTTACAGTTCCCTAATTAGACTTTGGTACCGTTTGTTGCGGTTGCGACCACAAGTCAAACATTGCCTGGGTTCGATTCTTAGGTCGGGCTAAAGCAATTAGATTCATCTATATTATGTTAGATATTATTTGGGGAGTACGGGCGTCAGTGTTTTTTTATAGATTTTGTATTTAATACGAGTGTTTTAGTTGATAAAACTAATAAATGTTTTATGGATTAGAATATTGTAACACTTAGGTAGTTCAGCTAATTAAGACTTCTTGACTAAGTAGAATATCATAAGTTATCATGTAATGAGAGAGCTAATGGAATATTCAAGACGACGACGCAGCTGATTTTCATTTTAAGAAATCCCAAGTAACTCCACTGGACTCATCTGTAACAACTGTTCACTTAGAAGTAAGTAAGTTATGCTTGAAAGAGGATGATGATACCTGAATTATATTTGTATAGCTGTGCTATCGCGTACAGGACATGTCCTGTCGGAGGAGAAGCAAACACTCCACCAGCTACCGCCCCGTCTAGCAGACCAGCTCCCACGAAACCTGGTGGAGAAAAAAATATTAAATAACAAAATATAAAACCAAAATGTATACAAATTAGACTGAGAGTCAGCACATTTTGACCGTCAGTTTTAATATGAAGTCAATCCCTCAAAATGCCCACCCGTCACCTCCTAGTGTTTTGGCTGGAATGAAGAAGTGGCGCAACATACTCCCCAGCAACACATGTGTCGTTAAGTTTGAAGAACTTGAATGTATATAATAGCTTGCAAAGTAAAAAACACTACTTGACCAGGAAATTACTTTTTAATTAACTATACGTCATCAATAGGCCTACGTATTACCTAATCTTCAACCTCTTAGCCGAAAGAGGTCCGCCGCTGAACATAGGCCTTTTAAATTGGCAATTTGTTCTTACCTGCAGCAAAAGGTTCATGTCCTGAACCACCACCTCCAAGAATAGCTACTCTGCCAGTGTCGCTCTGAAAGCAAACAAGGATTTTTAAGAAGAGGAAGTATTCATTCAAAAAAATCTTGTTCAAATTCCATCATCAATTGGATATTTATTATACATTTATTAGTGTTAGTTATTACAACTACCACAAAAATAACATACACATTTATTATACCATACCATCCCCTCACTTCCCCTGGATGTTGTAAGAGGCGACCAAGGGACTTACCAGAGAATGGGCAGTAGCATTCTCGTGCTTTGCAACAGCTACACTGCGATCGCCAAGCGTGGCGATTATGGCAAACCCCTCTTGGGGAGGCCTATGTCTAGCAGTGGACGTCTTTCGGCTTATATGATAATGATGATGATTTATTATGCGTCGCAGTAGCATACACACATAAACAATAACCGTATGGGGCTGCCCCACCTGACCACTACAGTTTTCAAGAAGCTGTTGGGAGATTAAAGTATTTCCCAAAAGAATTCGGTCACTGTAGTCTATCTCAAGTCTCAACGGAGACTAGCCACGTGCACAAACACAACACTCCCTCCTTGCTCACTCTCATAGGACAGCAATGAAGCACTGAGATCAAGCGTAGGACTGACTACTTATAAATGTTGTCCGAGAAATGAAGGTAAAAATAGAAAACCCAATGAAATATTTTGTCCGAAATCCGTCCCGCCAACCGACCCTCTCAAAAACAACCATTTCAGAGATTCGAGACTTAGAACGCGCGATGAGGCTCAGCAGTTGTGACTAGCTATCGGCGTCGGAGATATTATAGTACTCAAGTGTATACACAAACACAGATCAGCCAGATCTCTCTCCGATCGTGTCGGAAAGCCGTCCTATCTGATTATGGGAGTGATGGAAGAGGGAGGTGCATTACTGATTAATTACATAAATTCTATCTGACAGTGGTGACCCTGTGCTTGGGGTGCAGCTGTAGCGGTAGGTTGCCAACACGCCTTCATTGGATGACAGCCTCGGAGGTTGTCATCCAATCAAGTCTTCAGCGAGTTTATTATCTTCCTTATAACTGTATTGATGCTGACATACCTTCTGTCTGTCAGTGACGACCCTGTTTTTGGGGTTCAACTGTAGCGAGGGGTAGGTGGCCACCAAGTCTCATAGATGGTCATCCACACTCGTCTCCGCGGAGTTTACGATCCTCCTTATATCTATATTGATGCTGACATACCTTCTGTCTGACAGTGGCGATCCTGTGCCCGGGGTGCAGCTGTAGCGGTAGGTGGCCAACATGCCTTGATTGGTTGACAGCCTCGGAGGTTGTCATCCAATCAAGTCTACAGCGAGTTTATTATCTTCCTTATAACTGTATTGATGCTGACATACCTTCTGTCTGTCAGTGACGACCCTGTTTTTGGGGTTCAACTGTAGCGAGGGGTAGGTGGCCACCAAGTCTCATAGATGGTCATCCACACTCGTCTCCGCGGAGTTTACGATCCTCCTTATATCTATATTGATGCTGACATACCTTCTGTCTGACAGTGGCGATCCTGTGCCCGGGGTGCAGCTGTAGCGGTAGGTGGCCAACATGCCTTGATTGGTTGACAGCCTCGGAGGTTGTCATCCAATCAAGTCTACAGCGAGTTTATTATCTTCCTTATAACTGTATTGATGCTGACATACCTTTTGTCTGTCATTGATGACCCTGTACTTGGGATACAGCTGTAGTAACGGGTAGGTGGTCATCCACGCTCATCTCCGCGGAGTTTACGATCCGCCTTAAAACGGTATTGGTGGTGACATACCTTCTGCCTGACAGTGATGACCCTGTGTTTGGGGTGTAGCTGCAGCGAGGGGTACGTCGCTACAACGCCTCGTAGGTTGTCGTCCACGCACGTCTCCGGAGAGTTTATGATCTTCTTCGTTATTGGCTTGTTTGAAGACATCTGGAACATTTTCACAAAATACCTTGATATGTTTTCTAACTCGCGTAAAGACGGAGCTTTGCAATTTGTTATAAACAATCAGTTCTCTGATTGGTGTGCCTCGTAAAGTAATACGCGTATCTATAGGTATTAATGTTATTGTCACAGTTCTAACTACTTAATTAATATTTTGCACCGATTCCCTTGCAACTCTCGGCTACCTCACCTACATGCCTAGAATTACTAATTGTAATACGTCGTATTTCCTTAACAATTCATGACTAATTAACAGTGATAAACACGACTTACGTTAAATACTGCGGCTTGCACACTGAACCGAACCAAACAATTACATAAGAGATAATATCATTATCAACACGAAAGTTTAAGACCCCTGACTTATCAATATCTTGAAAACACTAAAATATACGAACAGTAAACTGGATTTACACCACCATGATCGTATATCAGCGAAATAACTCAACTGTTGCTGGTTTACACCATATAAGCTGTATGGAATGCCTAATAGACCCAGCAATGGATATTATTTCTTTGGTCCGAACCGGTATAAAAGCAAGAAACGACTAACTTCACTTGTGTTTTGCGATTATCCTATTGGTTGAATTGGTTCATCTCTCAGTTACAATGTTAGTCTTGTTTAGTACTGCTAAGCTATAGCTAAACTTTAGATTTGATTTCAATTTTTAGTCGCCTTTTCTTCTTCTGGATTAAAATCGCTTCCTTCAGACGCATTTCTCCTTGTATTGTATCAACGACTTTAGGACAACCTGGCATGTTTTGTTTATTCCGCTGTGTCGCTAACGTCCCTTGTAGAAAACTGATGGGCAATTTTTATGGAAGTAAAATATTCTATCTTGTTATTCTTACACAAACAAAAATACAAAGTTTATCTTGTCGTAAGTCATTAAATTTATCTCTAACAATTTAATAAAATAATAAGCATTCTGTTGGATAAGAATTGTGTTTACTCATTTATTATCTCATTTCTTAATGGACTTAACAAATTGAGTATGATTGTGTCATGCATTATGNCGCACGTCTCCGGAGAGTTTATGATCTTCTTCGTTATTGGCTTGTTTGAAGACATCTGGAACATTTTCACAAAATACCTTGATATGTTTTCTAACTCGCGTAAAGACGGAGCTTTGCAATTTGTTATAAACAATCAGTTCTCTGATTGGTGTGCCTCGTAAAGTAATACGCGTATCTATAGGTATTAATGTTATTGTCACAGTTCTAACTACTTAATTAATATTTTGCACCGATTCCCTTGCAACTCTCGGCTACCTCACCTACATGCCTAGAATTACTAATTGTAATACGTCGTATTTCCTTAACAATGCATGACTAATTAACAGTGAAAAACACGACTTACGTTAAATACTGCGGCTTGCACACTGAACCGAACCAAACAATTACATAAGAGATAATATCATTATCAACACGAAAGTTTACGACCCCTGACTTATCAATATCTTGAAAACACTAAAATATACGAACAGTAAACTGGATTTACACCACCATGATCGTATATCAGCGAAATAACTCAACTGTTGCTGGTTTACACCATATAAACTGTATGGAATGCCTAATAGACCCAGCAATGGATATTATTTCTTTGGTCCGAACCGGTATAAAAGCAAGAAACGACTAACTTCACTTGTGTTTTGCGATTATCCTATTGGTTGAATTGGTTCATCTCTCAGTTACAATGTTAGTCTTGTTTAGTACTGCTAAGCTATAGCTAAACTTTAGATTTGATTTCAATTTTTAGTCGCCTTTTCTTCTTCTGGATTAAAATCGCTTCCTTCAGACGCATTTCTCCTTGTATTGTATCAACGACTTTAGGACAACCTGGCATGTTTTGTTTATTCCGCTGTGTCGCTAACGTCCCTTGTAGAAAACTGATGGGCAATTTTTATGGAAGTAAAATATTCTATCTTGTTATTCTTACACAAACAAAAATACAAAGTTTATCTTGTCGTAAGTCATTAAATTTATCTCTAACAATTTAATAAAATAATAAGCATTCTGTTGGATAAGAATTGTGTTTACTCATTTATTATCTCATTTCTTAATGGACTTAACAAATTGAGTATGATTGTGTCATGCATTATGTGAAAGTGTCAAGATTCAGTGTCAGGAGAAAAAGAAATCTCGTTCAAATTGAAAATTCAACAATGTTCATTGCATATTTTACGCTGTCAAGCAGAGGATTTTTCAAATAAAGGACGCAATGAATTAGGAATTTCATTCGGTTGTGTTTGAAATTACTTATATGGTAAATATGTAGTTATTTGTTTTGAGCAGTGTTTACTGAAAGGATAGATTAGTGTGAGGAAAGTTTGCTTACTTGTTTATTTGTTTGTGTGTATGTAGTGTTTGTTTATAAACTTTGTGTTCAATAGTGGTACATGGACGGACTTAATGCAACGAGGCATTCTCTTCCAGTCAGCCTCTGGTTAAAAGACTAAACTGTGAGGTAAATAGGTGTACAATATTTAAATTAAATTTAAAATAGTATTTAGCTTCGGAAAAAATATACAAATAATACTTAATAGTAATAAATTACATAAATATACATATAATGCGAAAATAATAAACTAAGCAATATAATGTTTTATAAAAATCTTTCTGATAAAGAGAACTCATAACACATCATTATAACGAAGACCTAACTAAGAATGACAGGCTCATAAGTAGTGTTTTCGGTTTATTGTTGGTACCTATTATGAAATTAGGCCGCGGGAATCCGCTGGATGCGAGAAACCCAGAAGCGATCGATATGACAACGCCTGTAGGAAGCCTAGGTATGTCAAGCACTGGACGTGTTCCGGCTGGAATGATAATGATGCATATGGGCGATACCAAAGCTATAAAAAATATAGCATCCAACTTGAGCAGGACTACCAGCTTGCTCTAAAAGGAAACTGGTCATTGTAAAGCAAAGAAAAGGTGTTGTTTGTTATTTTTATCTCCTAACCAAAAATACTAGCTACTGCTTTAGAGGAAAACAGACCTTACCATTTAACATATAAAATAGAAGGTTGTTTGAAACAAGTTAAGAGGTACGATTTTTGCCATATAAATATCGTTGGTTACAGGCATGATTTATCATGGGGTTTTGTGTTAAATGTTGCAACAAAATACCATGTGACATATTGGAACTAAATGAATGAAAATTTAAAGTTTTAAAAGCACACTTTGTAAACGAGCATATTACAAATTAGACGATTACATTCAGGATAAGAATGCTTGGAAGCAAGCTGGTCCTGCTCCATAGGACAATCAAGAGTTTAGCGTAAAACAAACTAGTTGGCATAATGTATTTAACTATATAGATGTACTTTTATGTGTATCTTTTTTGTTTTTTATTTTATTTTTCTACTAAATAACTTACACACTGTAAAATCAATTGTTTGCAATATTGTTAGTACGATTTATTGTAAAACTTTTATTTGAAAAAAGTAACTATGGAGTTTCTTGTCCGTTCTACCTTTGTGAATGGACAGTAGAGTTACTTTATTTTTATACATATTCTTTTAACTGTAATATTGACGTTCAAAAGTGCCTTTTAATGGCCGAATTGGAATAAACGTTTTGATTTTGATGAGAGCAAACAGCTCTCACGGTATCGTATCGTATCTTTATTTTTCTGTAATATTTTTTTAATAATACCATTACCTTGTTATACCTTTTGATCGCTATTTCTATTTCAAGTCTGTCCCCATGATTATCACGCAAAGAAAACTTAATCAACACACTTCATATTTGCTTATTTATTGAGAGAAGAAGCTTATTTATTGTCAGAAGAACCTAGGAGGTCCTTCTGAGGGTAACCTAGAACCTAGGTTGACAGGCACTCGCTCCATATAAAATATAAGTAGGAACCTATCCAGCTGCATCAAGTCAGACTGGATGCCGGTTCCAACATAGTTAGAAAAAGGCTGGGCAGATTGAGAGAAGGTAGCCTCGCCACCTCGTAGGTACCTGTGCAGGTACGAGGTGGCGACGCTACCTTCTCTTTCTCCCTCTTCTCTTTCTTCTCTTTCTGGGTGTGAACCCACCGTGTGAAGACTAGGTGTTCGTGTTGCCCAGCGGTTACTATACCTGAGAAAGATATCCTACCGTCTGGGCTAGTTCGAGGTGGCTCAGGAAAGGGATACCTGATAAAACTTCAGGGAGGCTTACAGCAGGCTTCTGGCTGAGTCTTTACTCGGCCAGAAGCCTGCTGTGAGGCCTTCTGGACTTGGTACAAAAAACAGTAGTGAGAAGCCTAGGCACGTGAGTTCCAATATATTATGGTTCTATTTACTGTTCATAAGAGCCGGCTGGAGCCGTTGGTCTCGGCTGTCATTTGTAGATCTTTGGAAGTCGTTACGGATGGTCAGATGCCAGTAAATCTGACTCCAGCAGCTCTACTATGACGTGCTAATGCCATCCAATTCCGATCAATCAAGATGGAATGACAGCTCACTTCGTGATCACGTGACATCTTGATTATATGGATTGACAGCTCACCTCGTGATCACTTCACCCAAGCCTTCACTTCGACATGTTTATAGAATCNATGGTGGTAACCCAGCAGCTCTACTATGACGTGCTAATGCCATCCAATTCCGATGCTGTAAACGGGATAGTGCTATTCACTATGCATAGCTCCGCTTCTCTCTTAGAGCGGAATCATGATCGTTTTAAGACTTCATAGTAGAACATCAGTCTTGCCACGAGCCACCGTGTCACCCAGTTAATGGATTGTGGAGGTCCGGTAGGTAGCCGCTCCACGTAAAATACTGGTATTCAGCTGAATCCGGTCTGACTGGAAGCCGACCTCAATATAGTAGGGAAAAGGCTAGGCAGATGATGAACTGTTAAAAAAGAGTTACACTTATTTATTTATTTTATTTACATTTACCTGCTTACATTTATTATAACTCAAGGTTTCTAAAATTAGAGTGAACAGGCTTCTTCTGGGTAAGCTCGCTCCATCGTCGACTTTGTCTCTGTTATCTATGACCTAGACTAGAATCAAGAGCAAACACATATTTAATAATAAAAAAAACCTTCAGCGAGCCGTTAACTATAAGTACAAAGTGTCAACTAGTATGATGACGCAGTTTCAGTTTCATGGTCATCGAGCAGGTTACTACTACTCATCTGACTACTTACATACCTTTGTATAAGTGATAGTTCTTATAACTCAACAGACAGATGTGTTGCTGGGGAGTTTGTTGCGCCACTTCTTCTTCCCAGCTAAAACACTAGGAAGTGGTGACGGGCGGGCGTTTTGGGGGACTGTCTTTATGTAGAACTTTGACGTTCAAAAAGTGCTGGCACTCAGCCTAATTTGAATAAATGACTTTTGAATTTTTGAATTTTTTTTTCATTATTAGTTCACTAGTCTCCATGAAATATGAGCGTTAAACATCGCCTGTGCGTACGTGACGTTTCAGCTACTGTTGGTAGCTAATTTGACAGTTGGTAAAAGGTAAAAACGATATTGAGACCGGCCGTTAGTGATTAGGTAGAGTAGGTATTCAATTAAACACAAGCTGTTGTTCAATAAGTTACATATAATAATATCATCATAATTACAATTATACACTGTACATTAAAACTAATAGTACCTAAGTAGTAATCTCTCTCTCTTTATCTCTCTCTGTTTAGAGTGTGAGCGACGTCCCAAAAACGATTTGAAGTAAGTTGATATTGAAGAAAATAACAAACAGTCTCATTTAATTAACTGTGACGAGCCACAACACCAGTTTATCAACTAAAATAGTCTCTTACTTAAATTGCAAAACATGGAATCTCGGGACCATGAGGTCACAGACATTTGTAAGCTGAATCTGAAGGGCTGAAGCCAACTCGCTGTGACCCCTTACTTAGACAACATAAAACGGAATGAGGTACCAACCGACGATTGTCCAGTACAAGCCCGGTTGGAGCGGGACTATTGCAGAAGAGTTGTATCTTCTGCAATAGTCCCGCTCCAACAAAACATTTGAATGCCTTGCAAGGGGTATTTTAACAGTTTCGAATTAGCTATTTTGATCAAAACTTTGTATGTGCTTTAGATCGCTGGACGAACGCCTACATCTCTTCGTGTGCTGAACTGTTCTTTTTGATGTCATTCAATAACTTGAAAGCTATTGCTGATTCCTGTGAATGGCCTGATGACTCCCCCCAAAGTCCTGGAAGCGCCGTGGTACACTATGCGGTAGGGGGTGAAGAGGGCGTCCTCAGGCACTCTCCACTCGAACGTCACTCGACTCCTGCCCGTGATCGTGGATATCCGCTCCCACGTGAACCTAGGGATAACAATCAGATTAGATTTATTGAAGGTAGAACAAAGGAAGTAGGTATTTATTTACCTTGGATATAACAATCACAATAGCAACAAAAACAGAAGAGAAGAGGGTTGCCCTATTTGGGGTATATTGTTTACTAGCTGCCAATTATCCCAAGGGAACATACTCTCGGGATAAAAAAAGTATACTATGTGTTACTCCAGACTATAATCTACCTCTGTGCCTAATTTAATCAAGATCCGTTCAGACGTTCCGACGTCATCACATCCACCCATCCATCCATACTAATTAATTTTAGTATAGTAGTATAGATTCTTCTTTCACCACATTTTTGATTAAAATAAATATTGTTTAAATTCACCAACCATAGCAACTTCTGAAAGATGGAATCAACCGTGGCAGNTCAACCGTGGCAGGTAGCGACGAAAAAGGGCAGAGACAGTTAAGCCAAATTATTCGACTACCTAGGTCTCGCAATAAAATAAAATTACATCTGAATCCGATTTGACTGGAAGCCGTCCCCAATACAATTGGGAAAAGGCTAGGCAGATGATGAACAGCGGAAGAGTAACAAAAACATCAGCCGGTCGATTCTGTAAACATGTCGAAGTGAAGGCTTGGGTGAAGTGATCACGAGGTGAGCTGTCAATCCATATAATCAAGATATCACGTGATCACGAAGTGAGCTGTCATTCCATCTTGGTTATGTGGATTGACAGCTCACTAGTGATCACTTCACCCAAGCCTTCACTTCGACATGTTGACAGAATCGACCAGCAGTTTGACTACATCCAAGTCAAGCGGGTGGCAGAGCAGCGCTAGGGTAACAGACACAAAGGGAGGTTAACAAGGGGCAAGAAGATAAAGCAAACTCGTGGGCATGTGCAATATGTGCATGCTTAATTCACACTCTCACCTGCGGAGAACAAACAAGTTGTGACAGATTAGTTTCCGAACAACTAGCGACATGGTAAGCCAGTAAGAAGGAGATGGAAAGACAGAAGAGAGCCTCTGTTCCTGTTGTCTTTCCATCCATATTTTCCCTGCAGTGGGACATAACAGGCACGTAATATTAACGAGGTAAACTTACTTGGTGTCCCAGTCTGCATCGTTAGCGACCACCACCCACTGCGTCAGC
>NDFZ01002113.1:0-10259 GCA_002192655.3 Mamestra configurata | reverse complement strand
TATATCTCGATCGACAAACAACACACTATTAAAAATACTAAAAATATAGAAAATCTGTTACAAACTTACAATACAAATCGGTTTAAAATAGTCCGTAAGTGAAACAAAAATAAACCTCAATTGCTACTAAAATAAAACTAAGATCATTGTCGTTTCTACGCAAGTATAGTTTTCATCACCCGTCTTATTTATATTCACGTCTTGACACCGAGCGATGAAATTATTGCCGCCATTTTGGATGCGTTTTGAGTTTTCCCGCCATTAGACCAATTAGTTGAGTGAGATGTCCGCGGCCGTGTGGACGCTTTACGGTTTTTATGAGACCGTTTGTTTTTTTTCTATAGTGTTTGCTTTTATGTGTCCAAATGTGGTTGTGGCTAGTGTGTGTAGCCTGTATTGTTAGTTTTCAGTGCCTTGAACTTTTGAGTATGCGATGAAGAAGGTTCGGTTGTTTATTTAGTTTTTGTTTCCTATTCTGAATAATTTTATCATTGCCCGTTTCTTTCGGATACCTAGCATAGTGGTTTTAATAGGCCCTTTGACACCCTTTAATTTTTGTTTAAGGATTGGACATAATCAAATGACTAAAACTCATCCCTGTTCCTCCAAATGCCTTTTGCGTTCCAGGGCCGCGGTGACTTTTTCGTCAAATTCCGCAACAGGCCCTTCGACACCTGGCGGTGGAACATTATATTACATAATTTTATGAATGGAGAGTTGGGATTGCAAAAATCAGGATAGAGCTCAACATTTTAATAATATTATTAGAAGATAATGTAGGTATGCTCAAAGTAAATTTAAGTTTCTATATCCCAATCATTGTTGTGGTATGGCTAGTGAGAAGCCGTGAGTTCGATTTCCACCTGTGTAGGTACTGGTATGACTTTCATTTAAGTAACCGGGGTTTTATTTATATAAGCAAATCTACATAATGTAAAATCGCCGGTCAGCTAACAGCTGTTAGACAAACTTCTTCTAAATTTCAACGAGTATTGAAATTCAGCGTCCCGCCCTCCAGAATGCTCTAATGGTACTGTTAACGTGAACGCTCTAAGTACAGAGGTACAATCATTTTCAGCTTGTTTGACATTTATAATGGTCACCAAGAATATGGATTTCCTTGATAACTTTTCACCTAGATGGAGCTGAGCTGAAATCATATTTTAAGTTTTAATCATGCTATGAATTTTATTTTCCTACACCACTCGATATAGATCTACAATTCAAATGATTTATTTGATATTAAGAAAAATATAAGTTCAGAGCATAATGGTTTGTACCGATGAAAAACATGTTTTATTATCGCTGGTTGAAGTATGCACGTTCGTGGTAGGTTAGTTACGGTACGTTACTCATTTCTGCGGATGACTGTACGTTTCAAAATAGTCACTCTTCACTACGGTAACGGATCGGTAGGTACCGAAAATTTTGAAAATACATAGATGGGTCTGGAAAGCTACAGATTTGATTTTTATGAAATCTTTTTCTCAGGGCGAGTTTTTTTATACATAGTAAACTCAACCAGTGGTTAAATTGTGATAAAAATTTCGTTCAAATGAATCTGCTGAACACTATTCATAGATTCTAGCAGAATCTGCTAATTACCAACAGAAACAAAATATGCAGAGTGATAGAGTTAAAACAGTATGAGTATTACGACACTTGCAAAACTTGCCTTTCTGCAGTTGCATCAAGTTATGTCATAAATTAAATAATTGGCATCCGCAAATTCCTTACCTTTCATTGTGTTTCTACATTGCTGACCATTAAAGCCGCGAATTCGTCGCGAAACGGGACACCTTTCCATTCATTTAGTTCTGCAAAATCTTACCGCTTTGTTTCACAATTTGCAACGGTTATAATCATATTATTTTTACCATAAGTCTTGCCAAGAAGTACCGTGCTACCCAATTAATGGGTTGTAGAGGTCTGGTAGGCAGCCGCTTTACGTAAAACACTGGTATTAAGCCGAATGAATAGGTTTAACTGGGAGCCGACCCCAATGTAGTTGGGAAAAGGCTAGGCAGATGATGATGCTCCTCTCTCTCTAATTTCAGCCCTAGCCATCAGAAACAAAAACTAGCTTATACAGCGAAGTTGTTTCTTAACGGTTGGCATCCACTGAGTGTAGCGTCTAAGTTAAAAGTGTCAAAAGTGTAGTGTGTTGTTTGAAACTAAAGCTAAAAAGTAAATATATCACCTAATTGAAACTTACCTTTAACTGATAATGACATATGTTTCAGTGAACTCATGTTCTGATACAAAAATGAATATGTATTTCTAACGCAAGACGCGTTAGAAATATCCTTATTTGGAGTTTATTGTACTTATTTTTACCATTACATCACATTATCGGCACTATAAGGCCTGTTGTAAGGAACCAATTGCCTAAAGAATTATATTGTATGTGTTATATACAGTGTATTATATACCTTAGTATATTAAGAGTGTCCGTCGTGTAACACTTGTATGTTTTGCTGCAGGTATCGTTTCATCAAGTGGATGTCCCCGCGGAGGGTTCGCACTGTCCCAGTCGCTGGTGGAGAGGCTCGGCCGCGACCATGAGCAGCTTCCCGTGCTTCCGCCGCTGCACCATCCTATCAGAGATGTAAGTACGCTTTCTTATTGTTTAAAAACCTACTCTCTGTTTTTATACACAACTAACCAAACCTTGAACATTTTTTATTTATAGGCCATACAAATCGGTGTTTGTTCCGTGCAGGAAACGATTCCGTGGTACGCAGCAGTCAATTGCTCAGCCACTGCGTCGTCTTTTGTCCATCACATGACTTTTTCCACGCTCTTTCAACTTGTTTGAACTATTGACTGAAAGAAAAGAAAGAAAGAAATAATAAAAATTATTTAGCCCAGGTACATGAAACACGTACTTACGTTAAAAATAACAAGAAAAAGGTAGTTATACCAAAAACTTGGTGCGTGTCTCACGGCTGCACTAAAAAGGTCCATTTCAGCGATATGTCAGACATACTGATGCTGTCTGACGCTGGTTTTCTAATGAACCTTTCAAAGGACGAATGGCGGTTCATTTGAATCAGTATAAAAAAATATATATTATTATTAAAGATGTCTATTACATAGTTTCACCATCATCTGTCCGGCTATTGGTGACGCCTGCTTCCATTCTAACTGAATAGCAGTATCTTACACAGCACAACGGTGTCTATCTGACCTCAAAACCCACTTACACACGATACTCTTTGATATGTCCACTCAGTAAGCATAAAATTGTGTTAAAACTTATTTTAGTCGTAAATTCGCTCCGGTTGACGTAATAAGATATACCTTTTTTTTTCTGTTCTCGGGTGGAAACCTTCAGAAGGCGCCTGGACTTTTGGAGTAAAAGACCAGGGAGTGTTGGATTTTTAGGTCACTAAAACCACCTCGGTGATCACCATCAGCACATTGAAGGGGACCCGGTACCTCTTAAAATACCACTCCGGTTCTCCCTCTGTGCAATGCCTGTTATGGCACATCCCTGGGGAGACTGTAAAGACTGTAGTACAGTACAGCACAGTACCGACGGACTTGGTTATTGTTCCCTTGAAATTGAAAGATTTTATAATTTGCTACTTTTCAGTCAACCGGGAACAGCTAGATTGGTGTCATTAACGTGTTTCATTACTTGGACGGTATATTTCAGTTACTTATAATCGTGTTTTACGTCACGTTTAAGAGTTCAGGTGGGCTTAGTGCGAGTGTTATGCTTAGGTACTCGATAAACGTTCGCTTATATCAAATCGTATGGAAAACAGAGGCTTTCTATTATTGTCACTAGACGGTGCTTTTTCAGTTTCTGTACTTTACACTTGCACTTTAAAAACTCACACTACGGCCACTGTCATTTAAAACATTAGGAGAATCCTTAGATTGTGTTTAATTGTATTGTCTTGTTCGCAGAATTCAGTATGCGCGCGCAGCACATATTCCCCATTGCAGGCGCTCAGTGAAAGTACATGTCGAGACCCGGGAGTGTGCGCGCCCCCGCCGCCGCAGCCGCCTCGAGTACAGGTAAAACATATATAGCCCTAGTAGATTTTCGGACGAGCTAGATAACATAGAACCAAAATTAAGCTAAACTAAACACTACGAGATGTTTCCCAAGTATGCTTAGGCCACCACCCAGCTTAGCCATATGTATGTTTTGGCTGATGGTACACCTACCGATGCTCGGTTTTACCATTCGATTTCAAAACGTTAGGTAAGAAAAATGACAGCAGAAAATTTAAAAACGTTGCCCCATTTAGAACACTTTATTATGACTGTCATTTAAATTGGAGATTTTGATTTGAAACAAATGAAGATCACATTTAAGTATAATATTCTGCAAGACGTAGACAGACAGTATTTTTTTATGCAGCTCAATAACAAATGGAGATCGCTACAAATCCGTTACATTCTTCGGATAGAGCTTAACATTTAATTTTTGTCACATGCTCTTTTTCACACCCAGGCCTCGAACCAAAACGTGAGCCTCCACCCGGCGGTGGCGCGCTGCTCAGCTACCCTAGAGCTGGCCGCACTCTGGCGCAGCTTCCACGAGCTCGGCACGGAGATGATCGTAACGAAGGCGGGGCGGCGCATGTTCCCCGCGCTGCAGGCTCGGCTGGCGGGGCTGCTGCCCAACGCCGACTATCTGTTGCTGGTTGACTTCGTGCCTCTCGACGATAAGCGATACCGATATGCTTTCCACAGGTATGGTGTTGAGTTGATACATAGCATAATTGGCCCATAAAATTGCACGACTAGGCCTAATATCACTCGATCGGCAATCCTTGGGGGCAGTATTGTTTGCGGAACATAAAAAAATTACGTGTTTCAAGTATGGCACGGAGATGATCGTGACGATAAGCGATACTTACCGAAATGCTTTCCACAGGTATAGTGTTATTTTAGAACTCTTTATTAGATGTCTTGCTTCTTATTTGTCTTAGTTCTTAGTCATTTGTGTGTCAAGAGGAAATTGTGAAATTGTGGTAGGGATGCTTTTTGAAGATGTTCATAGATATTTAAATAATAAAAAAGTGGCTCTTAGGAAATCTCGCGAATCGTAACATCTGACGTCGTCAGTACAGCAGATCTCTTTAGTGGATACTTTTTCTTCTGAATGGGCTCTGGTGTTAAAAATCCTGGGTAATTTTATTCTTAATGGGTAAGGGTGTTTTGTAACCATCAGTCGCGTGCACCATACATTTTTGATTTTTCATCATCAGTCATCATTTTTGGAATGTCACTTTGTCAAGAGGCTCAGGGTCTGATGAATCTCCTTGTATTATAGCTCAAGTTGGGTGGTGGCCGGTAAGGCGGACCCGGTGTCGCCGCCGCGCATCCACGTGCACCCCGACTCGCCGGCGCCCGGCTCCAACTGGATGCGCCAGCTCGTCTCCTTCGACAAGCTCAAGCTCACCAACAACCAGCTCGATGATAATGGACACGTGAGTAACATGATAAGGCACTGATTTGCCTGTGTGGTTACTGTTTCTTTGAACCCGTTTCAATTCAATCTAACAGGCCTTTTTCCACCCTTATTGGGGTCAGATTCCAGCCTAACCAGATTCAGTTGAGTATCAGTATTTAATATTTTACATGCTACTACTACTAACCTTGCTTGCTTACAATAGCACCATCGACCATCCCATCACTTCCCGTGGTGTCGTAAGAGGCGACTAAGGAACTCACCAGAGAATGGGCAGCAGCATTCTCTGTACATTGTAACAGCTACACTGTTATCGCCAACCGCCTGCCAAGCGTGGCGATTATAGCAAACGCCTTCTTTGGGTGAGGCCTATGTCCAGCAGTGGACGTCTTTTGGCTGATGTGTGTGTGTGTGACTGCTTACCTGAGCTCCACAATTCAATAACGAGGTAACACGATACTCCTTGCAAGACTGGTGTCAGATTTTGTGACTTCTGAATACCTTCCCGTGACGACTGTCAAAGATTAACCAATGACATCCGGGACTGTGAATGCACGAAATGACTCTTCCAAAGTACGGAGTTGTCTGGGTATGTATTGGACACAGACTGACCTCGGCAAGCGTTCGAAAATTCGAAGATCGACTAAAGAGCATACGAATAAAAAATTAAATGTATGATTGTGAACATGGTATCTATTTGATATATTCCTACAGATAATCCTGAACTCGATGCACCGCTACCAACCGCGGCTGCACGTGGTGTACTTGCCGGGCGAGGGGCAGAGCGGCGCGCACCGCACCTTCGTGTTCCCGGAGACTGGCTTCACTGCCGTCACCGCTTACCAGAACCACAGGGTGAGTGTGCTATTGTGACGGTGCTGAACTTGATGCATCGCTACCAGCCATGGCCGAACCTAGCGTACTTGTCGGTTCGTACAAAAAGTATTAAAACTGGCTGCTGCAAAAGTGCTGGCAAATTTGCACCAGTTACCAGCAATCGACATGAATGCACCTATACTCCCGAACTAGATCCATCGTTGCTGATTGTGCACTAAGATCTTGCAAAGGTAGTTGAGGCACCTTCATCGTATCGTTAGATCAAATGTAACACATGGTAAAAGAAATAAGAGTCGGCTTTCTTGCGGGAAAAATTAATATAAAAATGTTCTTTTCGTTCCTACAGATAACGCAACTAAAAATAGCGAGCAATCCCTTTGCGAAGGGATTCAGAGACTGCGACCCCGATGATTGGTAAGTTCCATTTTGTATCCCTTAATTCTCAAGTCAGTAAGTATGACAAGCCCATCCTATATAGTCACCGGTTTAAAACTGAAGGCGGATGATCTAATTTCCATAAAATGTTTAAGACCAAAACAAACCACAATGTCATGACTTTCGAAACATTTCCACAATTTATTTCTACGCCATATTTTGACTTGAGACCATCTTAAGAAATTAACGAGACATTAACGGTCGGGTAAACGTAACCACATTTCTCTCGCCCCACAGCAGGGCTATGAATCAATTTATTTACAAAGTTTTCATGCGACGCTTCGGAACTCATTTCAACAGCCGGTGACAATTTACTTTTACGACGTGCCCATAGAGTAAAGAGTTACGCATGACAGTTATGGCGGACACGGCTCGTTTCCCGTTCCCGCCAAAATGAAAAAATATTCCTAACCTTAAAATTTATTGTTTCATAGTTTTCTGTTTCCAGTAAATTAGTTTGAAGTGTGTGATTGGGAAAGATTAAAGTTTTAATTATTCTCTGGTGTTATTGGGGGTTGCATGCTTTACTTTCTATTTTGGATCTCTCGTCTGACTCAATCTCACATCTAAGTTTTGGCTGCAATTATTATATTGTTTTCAGAACTTCTAAGCTTACCTACACTTATGAAACGAACCCGAAAAACCTAAGGCTAAGAAATATTTTCCAAAAGTATTTTTTTCTTAGAAATAAAAACGCTTTCTTTAAAACAAAAGATAAGGCACGGTTTTCCTTATATGAGGCAACTAATTCAAAGTAAATAGAGCTCAGTATCTAAATCCCGCGCACCTGTTCAGTATCAAACGGTGGGAGGCGGCGCGATCGCTTTAAGATTGATTCTTTTATAAACATTCACTCCACAGATGTTTATCTACCTTCCACGGGTGTGGAAGAATGCATTTTATATAAATTGTACAGTCAGGTTCAAAACATTTGAAGATTTTCTTCTTAAGACTTTTTTTAAGTAGTTTTGGTCGGTTGTTAACGGTTGTTTTAATGAAAACTGTCGAAATGATTTTTTGTGATTTCTGAGGCTTCACAAGCTTACTAAGCATAGAAGTAAGACCACAAAGTTTATTGTAACGTGATATCACCGAAAAAATATAATTTTACAATGAAAAAGGTCTTGCACTCTAAAAATTTAATTTCTGTTTAACCTTCCTACCAGTAACGTTAACAACACTACATTTTTAATTAATAAAACAAACCCTCTTTGTTTATATTAAAAATAACCGCATTAAAATCCACTTACTCAGCTATAAAACTCCAAAGTACTTTCTAACTGACTGTACACCATAAACAAACACTAAACCCACGTACACGATCTCCTTGTTTACATCCAGACTCGGTTACGACAATCCTGACTACTGCATTGGCTACCAAAATGCCGTAAATCTAGGCTGTCAACCATAATTCTCACGGTACGGTAAACTGCGTGCGTTTTATGTACCGTTTATAGCAATTGCATGTTTATGGTCAGCCAATCGTGAGAGAAATTGGGTGTAGGTAATGTTTGGTGGTGGGATTCACCAATGGACGACTCGATAGTGAAGAATTACCACGATAAACAATATTAAAACAATATAATGTTGCGTCGTATATCGGCAGTAGAGTGTAGGTACAATTTGTTCTTCAGAATTCAGAACAGCCCAGAATAGAATAGAATACTCTTCATTATGTACCCATATAAGTTAGAGAAAAGGTACTCAATACTCAATTCTTTATTGCATTCTATAATGCAGGCTTAGGTGGTAACCATATGCCAAAAGAAATAATCGTGTNATTTGTTCTTCAGAATTCAGAACAGCCCAGAATAGAATAGAATACTCTTCATTATGTACCCATATTAGTTAGAGAAAAGGTACTCAATACTCAATTCTTTATTGCATTCTATAATGCAGGCTTAGGTGGTAACCATATGCCAAAAGAAACCCTGTCGTGCACAGCAAAAGAAATATATGTCGAGTTAAGGACTTATCATAATTAGGTATCTTATAATTTAACTTATTTTAAAAACATTTTATTTTATACCATGAGTTTTTTAAGGATCTGATCAGAGGGCTTGATGAATGTATACTTAAGCGGGATGTTGGTAGGTTGAGTCGTGTTTTGTATCGGAGTGTGTATCTTGTTTGTATGTCTTCTCGTTTAGTGTTTGTGAGGAGCGAATTNGATCAGAGGGCTTGATGAATGTATACTTAAGCGGGATGTTGGTAGGTTGAGTCGTGTTTTGTATCTTGTTTGTATGTCTTCTCGTTTAGTGTTTTTGAGGAGCGAATTTGTATATTTCAAGTATATTTATACAAGACAGAGTTAAAATATTCAGATCACTCTATCTTAGGCACATCACCATATTTTACTGCTCACAAACAAAAAATCTGCTCCCATTGGGTGTCCTATTGTACTACAGTGGTATTTGAAGAGTTATCAACCACTGATATCAAAGAAGAAAAAAATAGGGTTCTAACAATAAATAATACCCATGTGCATCAGACATTTCTTCCGATCGCCAAAACATTGTACCCGTAAAAGGATAAGCAGCATGCTATCAAAAAAACAACAAAATCTATCGACTATAATTCATGACCAACTTGTCATCTAAGCAATTAAAATCAAATGATAAATTATCTGCAGTTCTGTGAAAATTCAATCAACACATGCACAAACAGTTAGAAGGGGACAAAAAATATCATAAACTTTTTTCCTTGTCTTGCTTCCTGGTACCATCGATTAATAACTCTAGGACGTATGAGTGCCATTTGTCTGCCGCTGTCAAAATAGAGAATTAACGCGAAGTCCCAGTAATACGACCCCGCCTACTGGGCGGGCGAGGCCATTATTATTGTTTTTTTTTTGTATCATATGTTGATAGTTGCCACTCATTAATTTGGACGGACATTATAGATGATAATGATTAGTGATACAACTTCATTTATCTGTTTTCACTGCTTGGGACGATTTACCTTACTGCGAGTTCTATGAGTGACGATTTTTAGTTTAGTTTCAACCTATACCTACTAGAGCTCTAACATTGGCCTCGTTTACTTAATTATTTGACTTGGAAAGTGCGATTGTGCACGACGATTACTAAGGAGGCGACGTTCTAGAGATAAACGAATTTGGCTGTTAAAAAAAATTTAGTCACAAAAATAAACTTTAAAAGCTTAGCTTGCTATATTTTAACAGCTTTATTCATAAAACTTTACAACCATTCAATAATTAAAATACACTTCTGGACACATCTATTGGCCCACCTTGTATTTTCAGTTTCGTTTGGTCCTAGCTAAAATTTTATATTAGGTCGAGCAAAAAGTTTTTATGCAGTTTTGAACCTGGCACATTCACAATTTCATTCAATAGTCTTTTTTTGAATTTCGAACACAGAATTTAAAGAAACAAAGGACAATTTGGAGCCTGTTTGTTGATATCAAACAATCGAATACTAAGAAAACTTGGTTTTATTGGTTTGTCTCAAACAAATTACTTGGATTAAATTCTTGAAAAAGTGATTGATATCTTTGGTTTTGCAACAAACATGACTTATTCTTAACATTA
>NDFZ01002112.1:0-16492 GCA_002192655.3 Mamestra configurata | reverse complement strand
ACAGTCTCCAGATACATTCATAGCCTGCAATGGTAAGATTATACTGAAGGTATGCTCGGAAAACGATGACACCCGACTACTTTGGTTTATTAACAACACTGTGTGCAGGGTTTTATATTGTGTGCTGAAAGTCTACTGTGTGAGTAACGAGTTTTGGGTTTGGCTTTGTGTTTCAGTAAGCCGCACAAGAGATGGAAAATTGTACGTATCGCTGTGCAGCGCACAACTGAAATAATTATTTTGCCTCGTGATCAAAGCGCAGGTACCGTCTATTGAACTATGCACGAGATTACGAACATTTTTAATTGATTAAATTTTTTATCACACCTACGGTAAGCACAGAATATTGGCTGTAAAATATTACAGAAGATGGGTATTAAGAAAGATGGATTTGCACTGCAATTTTGAGCCTTAAAAGTGGTCGAATGGGTATTTAAGTATTTCAATACTTAAGTCAGCGTTATCTTCATTTATAGAGGTATGCGGTCCAGAGAGTAAAGTCCCGCACACCTCCACTGATATGGGAGGATCCTTCGACCAGACGGTTATTGTGTCTAGTGGGCAACTGCCCGATAGTTGATATTCGAACTGTTGTATATGTCACCGGAAAATAGCAAACTCCGTAAGATTATAAAATAACTTGAGAGATTGTAAACTCTCGGTAAATTGTCAACTGAACATTAAGATTACTTTTTTACACATCAAAATGTGATAGTCTGTAATATTCTACTAATTATTAAGCAACGTTGGCTTTCGCATCTTAGTCGCAATCTGCCAAGAATTGGCAACCTGACACGTTGTAAACATAAACCATTACAAATTTTATTTTTAATTCACACGTATCACAACAACACCACACCGTCGCGACAAAAAGTGGTCAAGTTGTGGTTACGTGTGAATAGTATTGCGGATTCTTGCGGTTGCGTTTGCGATGTGGCCGGCCGCTAGTTTGCAGTGTCGGTATCACACACGCAGTCGATAATGACGGCAAAATGTGGTCCGTGTGAATTAAACTATTAATGTTCATGCGAATTAACGCCCGCCTACATGTTATGTTTGAGGTACGAGTGAAGCCTTAGATAGAGAACTTCGTTCGTGCTTATTAGGAAAAAAGCAGTTGTGTGAATATGTAAATATAAATTGTTAATAGAAATAATTTTGTTTAAATTTGAGTGTTCCTATGTACTTGATTATTCATGTAACGTATTCCCATGTTTTTCAAATTGAAGTTGAACATTGTAATTCAACTTTGTAATCCAAAATAAAGTTAAGGTTTTTAGTTAGAGCCGTACTTGTATTAATTACTCTTTTATAATTCCAATTACAATTTGTTATTTCATCCAAAAATTCATTCAGATGGTTTGTTTTCCACAAGAAAATAACTCTCGTTTAATTTTCAGTGTCAAGAAATAAAGCGCTTTAACGGCGATCGCCCGAAGACGTCATACTGTCCACTAAATGGATGTCAGATNTCCACAAGAAAATAACTCTCGTTTAATTTTCAGTGTCAAGAAATAAAGCGCTTTAACGGCGATCGATCGATCGATCGATCTCGATGTCAGATAATAAACGAAACAGAAAACAAATAAAACCTGAAACAATAAACAAGGACCGTTTGATTGGTAATAAAATGTTTTATGTTCTGTTTACAATAGGTTTGTTCCATTTTAGGGATCCCTAATGGATTACGACGTGACACTGACCAAGATAATTCTTCATTATAATACGATGCAAGAAACAAGCCGCAGTGTATCTTCCGATAACTGTGGTGACAAAGCAAAGATAGTATATATAAAATTAAGTTCACAAACACCGGGTCCATGCTCATTTTCAGCAATAATTAGCTAAACGTAGTTGCAGCAGTGTGACCTCTTGAATAAATTTCACATTTATTCCGGAAGCGTCCTCGATGCCGACACTTTAGGGCAATGAAAGTGTAATTTGCGCTTTGATTAATTGTTGTGACGTCTACAGCGGTCAGGTGATGACATGTTAATACAGGAAGTGACGTTTTAGAAACAGAAATAAGGGTTAAAATGACGGTTCTTTAATAAATTCACTGACATGTAGCATTACATAGGTACCTTTACATAGGTTCTCGAAATAAAGGTCCCGTTATTATCTTTTGTACATGTCACCGGAAAATTGCAAACTCCGTAAGATTGTAAAATACCTCGTGTAATTGTAATTTTTTTTTTTTAAAGACATGGATATATTGGAAACTATTGAATTTGGATGGGATTTATTGTATTCAAAATGTTTTTTTGATAATATATGGAGAAATTATAATCGAATAAAGTTTTATTACAATCTTACGGATTCTGCAATTTTCCGGTGACATACACAAACAATTGGTTCGGACGAAAAGAAAGGCAATGTGTATCGTTAGTTAAGTGCACCTTAAGGTACCTAACTAACCGGTGTTACGAGCCGTAAAGTAACATTCGCAGCGAGCATGTTATGTTACGCCGTCCTAAAATCCGTGTAAACCAAAACACATACGCATATATCCGTGCTCGTTTCCACGTACTAACTGCACGAATACTCGCTTTACGTTACGTCCCGTAACACCGGTCAGTACCCACCTTCACAGACACTTGAAGACGAGAGATCAAAGTGCATTAGTTAAGGATCCTCAACGTACTTAATAAATATGAACAGTCTAATTACCCACCACACCAGGCACGGCATTTGTAATGAGGAACAGCGTCACAGAGGATCTTAATAATGATGAATTCATATTGCACGACCTACATTTTCTAGAATTTGGCAGCGCAAAGTTTTGTAAATTGAAGACGGAGCGCTTGCCTTTTGTTTTTTATGTATTTTACTTTTCTGAGAGACTTTTTGATCTTTATATAACTTCTTCTGATAACTTAAGGGGCTTTTAAGATATAAATTCCCTAATGAGACTTACATAATATGCAATAAGCAACTATTTAAAAAAAATGTGTTCGTAAACTCAACAGCATTTTTAATTTAATCGCTTTTGTATGATAATAAAGCGCCCGAGATTGTAGGCAGCTTTTATATATTATCATTCAACTCTCCACATATTTTGCCCTGGGGTCATAAACAGGCGGAGAATATTATCCAACCCGCTTGAATAAACAAGGGTTATAAACTAAATAAACCCACATCAAGATAACATAATTTTAGTGCCTTCTAGGTAAATGGGTAGATCCTCTGTGTTATCATTTCATTTTCTGTATCTCTACTTATACAAATGTTTATAACCTTAACCTTAGAATGCTTTTTAATATTAATAATGATGATCCCTAAATTTTAATCAGTCGCTTAGACTCAAGTAAAGTTTGAAGTAAGCAATTTAATTAAGACTATCAGCGAGCCAACTCTTTAGACATCTCTATTTACTTTCTTTCAAATAATCTCTCTTCAGATTTACTTTGAGTGACATTTTCGGTGACTACACGATTGTCATAATAAATCGGACTTATTACAGTCCAACATTCAACACCTTACCAACTTCGCTAATTACCCAATTGAGAAATGTATTACATTTATCTGCAATATTATAAAAGCGATAGAGGGCTCAGAAATGGCGGACTTTTGTTCCTAAATATTGCCGAAACATTAGTATTTAATTAGAGAAATAAAAGAAACCGCTTTGTTCGCTAATTCGGGAGTAGCATTCAGTGTTGGCTGTGAGATCTAGATATAGATTGCCGTCGTATATTAGTCTGCTGAGTTACGACATCTAATTAGAACCAAGAAAGTGGAACATTTCTTAACTAACTTTTCTATTAAGAAAGAAAAAGTGAAAAAGCTAAACAGAACTCTAGAAGACAAATTATTATCAACTTAGGAACCTACATTACTTAGGTAACTTTAGTAATAACCGACTGTTTCAGGCATTTAAAGAATGACACTCCAGTAATCTGATCATTTCTCATTTATTTCAGTTGGCAACACTACAGTGGCAAGCCGTCAGATCAACTAGGAATACCATTGCTATAGTGCAGTTGTGGCTTCAACGACGAGGGTACTAGATAAAACGTAATAGGGCATTGGACAGAACTATTTGGTAACTTTTTTTTTTTACAACTCACACACGGTCATCCGATCCCAAACTAGACAGAGCCTGTGCTATGGCAACCAGACAACTGATAAACATACGTATATATTTCTAAATACATACATATTATAGACAAATTACAATCAGACACAGAACAAATGATCATACTCACCACACAAAGATTTGTCCTGGGTGGGAATCGAACCCACGACCTCCTGTTAAGCAGTCAGGGTCGCTAACCACTTGACCAACAGGCCAGTCAACAAACTGGTTAAGTTCTACTACGGAAAAGTTTATGGGTTTTGTAAAAACTTAAGTATACTCTGTTTTTGTAATTGTTTAGAACATTACACAAAGCACATTACTAAAACTAAAGATTTCGAAGTTTTATTAAGTGAATTGATGACTGCTGTATTGATTCGAAGAATTCTAAAAATTGAGTTGAGTCCCAAACCCATGCGGTTGTCTGATTTCCACAACCAGGGTAATTAAACTGACTGTGATATGACCTACGTTATTGTTACCCGCAGACTACAAAAGTACATCCTAGTACCTCCAAATGCTTAGAATAATGTGACATCACGTACTTGAAACAAAACAAAAAAATAATTAGGTAAAATATAGAGAAAGAAATATTCTTGAGTTCTTTGTTCATTATTAACCGATTCGTTACGGACGGCACGACAGTGTGACAGAACGTGTGGCAAATGACACGAGAAGTGTACCATTTTTAGAGGAAAACTCCTTTAAATTTAAGTTTCAGAAGGGTTTATCCTGAACAAAACTATCATTGTTTTTCACGTAGAACAAGCCTGCGTTTCTGGATATTGTTTAGATAAAAAAAAACAGTGGTTAACAACCTTTTCATGTTGCATTATTTTTACGGCCATAACATACCTAAACAAGTGTAAGCTTAATGTAGCGCAGGTAATGTGGCAACACTGCAACAACTATTCAGTGCCTATTTATTGTTTTATTCAATAATTTCATAATTTATAATTATACTAACTCTGTAAATTATTATTTAAATAAATGAGTCTGTGAAACTTGAAATAAAATGATTTTATTATTAATAAAACAAATGGCGGATGGGTCTATGCCACGCCCCATATAAAAATGTTAAAACCTTTTATTTTATTAAAATGAAGTCCATGCCAAACCACTTTGTAAGCATTTGGTGTAAATACACCAAACGCTTGTAAAGTGACTGCAGACAGTTATTCTGCGTTACGTTACTCGAACAACAATTTTATTTAACTAACGAGATTTTACCTATTCCCTTAGCTCACTTTACTATAATTAAAATTTATTATTTAAATAAATAATATTACAAGAGGTTTCAAACATCTGAATTAAGAAGTCACCACCATCCATTTCAAAAAACACGTAGATTAGCCACTCAAAAACCGCTTTAAACAACGTATCCTGCGATTCACTTCCTTGGTTTGATGTCAACTAAACTCAATCAAGTATAATCAGTAAAAAAACAAAATAAATATGTTTATTTTGTATACACACGGCTGATGGCACAATTGGCGTGCCATCATCTTCTATGGCTTTAGGCGTGTCATGAAATAATTGTTTACCGCCACAGCAAGAAGTTTTCGAAACCGGGTGTCACAATAAATCGGTTGATAAAAAGTTGGTTTGGTGTGTTTTGTATGTCTGTGATAGCATATATAGCGCATCCTTAGTGATAGGAAATATGTTCCATGCTCGAACTGCGAATTTACAGACGTCTTAATTTACAATTGACGAAGAAATCTATTAATTTTACACAATAAATTGAATTTTCCATCAGCAAACCGGTCATTCAGATCTCACAATGATCTTCCATTCCTCGCTGGCAACTATTAAATAAGCGAACATTCTTATTTCACCCGCGGCATGTAATTATTGTGTTGGTTAACTATTTCTTTTTGCAGAAAATTGTGTTTGTATTTTATGTCGTATCTGACATTTTCTAAGAGACTGCTATAAAAAGTTGTATTTTTCGAATATTTTGGAACATCGGAACGTTTTATTTCATGTTAATCGTGTCTGAGGATCATAATTATGTCTGAGTATTCATCAATTCCTTTTTAAGTTTAACATAACTCAAGTAGATTAATGCTCTGATTCTCAGTGATCCCTTATCGGTAATTCTCCTCGAGCAGTATGAGATATCTCACTAATGACGAGTAATTTTTCACGCATTCTCTCTCTCTCTCTCTCTCTTTACTCTCTTCAATGAGATATACGAGTATGCGACGTTTCATGTTGGTATTTGCTAATGGAAGTGGTATCATGAGTTTTCTTTGTATTTATTCACATATATAAACGAAAGGTGAGTGTGGTTTTTAGAGAAAAAAATATATAAAAGAATTAAATACTTCCTTAAACAAAAAAATTCTACTAGTGTGAAAGTTTCACATGTGTGCGGTTCTGGTGCCAAATTTTAAATGAATGTGTCTCAACAGTGATTTATGGGTCATGTTAGTAGGTCACAGGGCGGACACAGATGTTATGTGAAATGAAAGAAGATATATTCTGATGTCGTAAAGTGTGAATGCGTAAGACAAAAACATAATAATTTGCTGTAGCGAATCCAAAACCCAGCAGAGATAATAAAAAGGATATCCCTAAAAATGTGCGTTAAATTAATAAATATATCATTTTCGCTCGGGATTTTTTTTTTTTGAGTGAAACCTATCTCAGAACCGAGGTTTATTTGAGTCGTTTCTTTCTATTACTCTGACCTTAAAGTTCAATTCGAAAACTGACAGATGTTTTATCAAAGCTTTAAAATTACGCCAATTATTTTCACCACATTCACGATTCCGAGTGCCGGATAAATATCATGTTATCAATAGTAAATTATGTAGCTATTTTATTCAATTAATTATGTTAAATCAAATCTGATTATAATATTTAAAGTACTGTATTGACTAGTGTAGTACCGACTGTGTTCGTGGATGGCACGACTAACCAATCACAGTGCGTTTATTGGAACGTAGGCATAATGGTGGGCCGGCCACCGTAGGCGCGGACCTGCGGACGGCGAGCATTGGGTGGCTCGCTGTCCGATCACCACCAGGCCCGGGTCGATGGCGCGTTGTGTTTCACGCGCGCCTCAAAGAGATGTCAGCATAGAAGACGCGGCTCGCTAGGGCCTGAGCCTGCCAGGGTTGCGGAATTTGTTCGAAAGAGTCACCGCGGCCCTGGAACGCAAAGGGCTTTAGAAGGAACACGGATGGGTTTTAGTCAGTAAGAGTCTNCCCCGGCCACCGTAGGCGCGGGCCTGCGGACGGCGAGCATTGGGTGGCTCGCTGTCCGATCACCACCAGGCCCGGGTCGATGGCGCGTTGTGTTTCACGCGCGCCTCAAAGAGATGTCAGCATAGAAGACGCGGCTCGCTAGGGCCTGAGCCTGCCAGGGTTGCGGAATTTGTTCGAAAGAGTCACCGCGGCCCTGGAACGCAAAGGGCTTTAGAAGGAACACGGTTGGGTTTTAGTCAGTAAAAGTCTGACACGCCCTTCCGCTCAACCCAGAGCGGAAGAAGGCATTTGATGATTTCCTATCCTTAAAAAAAAAAAAGGCATAATCGTCGCAACAGAAGGAGCTTATTTACTGTAGTGTATATTTGTGTAAGTGAAATATAGTTTTTGGTTTTGTGCGTTGAGTTCGAGAAATATAATAAGTAAGTACATGAATAACTGTCTATTATTTTATTTCTTAAAAACCCAGAACCCGAATAACAGTTAATATTTACATTTAAATTGTTTGTTGTGTGTGTGTGTTTTGTTAAATGTTACTAGATTCTGTGAAAGAGTCTACAATCACAACCTCTCGCCGCAGTCAAAGTTTGAATAAAACGCTATTTGGCGACAAACAGTGTCATGTAACCTACGAACTTTAAATCAAGCAGTATCAAACTCTATTTCTTCATACTTAGAGTTCCAAATAAACTAACTACGAACGATCAGTGTACGAACCACAAATGTTTCGGGTGCAACTCATTGTCAAGTCTGACCAACACTAGTTTGCAATTAAAAATAAATAACTATGCTGGTAGAACATGCAGGTTCATCGAACTGATACAGGTATGGATCGACAGGATAATTAACCTAGTATGACACTATCTAATAAATAATTGGTAAAACTCTTAATATCAAATTTCAATTTCACTAGCAAGAAAAACATTGTCTTAGCTTGATTATTTAAATCTAATTGTTGAAAGAATTCCTGGTCTATATCTCACAGTATAAAAGTTCTTACTATAACTCCTTACTCAGATCTAAAATAAAATCTGAATTGGTGTGTTTACCGAAACAAAATTTTAAAATTAAAATAAGAAGTTTTACTTCACCTAACAACTGCTTTAACTTTCAAATGGACGCCCTTTAACAGTCGTTTACAGTAAAGTTATATAAACAATCTTATGAAAGTTTAAGCAAAGCAATCAACAGGAATGAGTCTAATCTTCAGACGGCCAACCATTACGAGTAATTGAAAAATATCACGTTGTAAACGACCTGTTTGTGTGTAAAGGGGATTTCGTGTAATAGGCTCCATTTATGATTTTTTCTGGCGATATTTTCTCATGATTGTGGAATTCAGATCAGTTTTCTGAACAAAACGCTAACGCTAATTGTGATACGTCTTCAAAGTAATAATATTAACCTGGGGCGATAGTGTAACAATCGCAGCGAGCATGTTATGTTACGCCGTGTCCTAAAATCCGTGTAAAAAAACGTCCGTGCTCGTTTCCACGTAGTGCCTGTACAATTGCTCGCTTTGTAACATGTTACATTTCACCCCATAAAATCGGTCAGTACCCACCTTTTGCTTACATAAATATTCTAGTTGCTTCTTAAGAGTGAAAATCTTGTTTTCATCAAAAAAACGAACCAAACCTAGAAAAAAAAATATTTACATAGATATTTACAACTGTTTTAATAAATACTTAACTAACTATATACATTTAAAATAAAAATAATAACTCCTAACTATAATGAGACGTCAAAAAATTCGTCCGCATCGCTATCGACTGGAAGTGAGCCCAAAAGACTGGCGGCATTGCCACGTTGTATGGCAATGCTTAACCTTGAAATAGTTTGGAATTATATATTGCTGCTAGACCAGTTTCCAGTTTCAGTCGAGTCTAATAATGTGGTTGAAGACATCTTCAACCACATTATTAGACTCGACTTGCCTCGCCTATCACACAACATTACATAATGTTGTGTGATAGGCTGCGTCGATGCATAATTTAGGTATTCTTGAACGTGAAAAGTCTAAGACACACAAGTATTTGGCAAGAATGTAAATACAATGGAAATCAAATCATTTATTGGTTTCATCTGCCCTTTTTTTTTAAGGATGGGAAATCATCAAATGACTTCTTCCGCTCTGGGTGGAGCGGAAGGGCGTATCAGACTCTTACTGACTAAAACCCATCTGTGTTCTTTCTAAAGCCCTTTGCGTTCCAGGGCCGCGGTAAACCCTGGCAGGCTCTGGCCCCCCCTCTGGGCCCCGTCTTCTATGCTGCCATCTCTTTGAGGCGCGCGTGAAACACAACGCGCCGTCGACCCGGGCCTGGTGGTGATCGGACAGCGAGCCACCCAACGCTGGCCATCCGCAGGCCCGCGGCATTCACGTTGTACTATTGCGCTCACAACGGCTCGTTTAATTAACAACGTCACGTGATTATTCAAGTTGCGGAATTTAAACAAGTCTTGCACGTTTTAGTTGTTCGTTTGACCTATTTCAATGAATTTGATTTTGTTATCCTTTAATTACGGTTCGGCAAAGATTTTGTGCACTTAATTTTACTGTAGCAATTTTTTTCTATAGAGGTTTTAGTTATCATGGTTTATACAACATAAAAATAGTGGCAAATGTGTGGAAAATATGTTTTTACAAATTTTCAGAAAATTGTTTATAGATTGAGACGACGATATTGATAATAAAAAAACAACAATTTTTAAAGTTGGAACCTGTCTAGATATTTGTTTAATCGGCCTTTGACCCGCCCACACAATCTTCACTGGTCTGGAAACATTCTGTGGTCTTCTTAAGAATATTTTCGTAACCCGAAGCGTATTTTGATAGAATTTTCTTAGATAAAGCTGAATTTTTAGAAATGTTTCGAACCTAATATGGTTTTATGAAAAGTTAAATTCTAATTTATTGACGAAAGTTTTGGACCTCTAATGCTAGTATATATTAGTTCACAAAGAAAATTATCTCAAAACCCCTTGTTAAATTTAATATTTACAAACGAAATCTACGTTTCCACAGCGATTTTGTTTAATTAATCAATTTTAAAAGAGTAACCCAACAGAAAAATAATTTCTGAGTCGCCGATACTACCGGTGTATTTTCATTTCAATAACGTTCACAAGATATAATAAACGTGAGCTATACCAACTGTTGAAATAATTTCTTTAGATATAACACTTATATACTCTTAGACTTATTTCGTATAACTTTATTGGATATAACGTTTATTTAATCAAAAATCATTATGCCTATTGTTTATAATATATATTGATACACCCCGATTCAAAGCAATCCGACTCGGATGGGTTAGGTTAGAAGGTTAAGGTGGCAGTGGAGCAGAGTACCAGATTCCCTCTATTGTTTGTTAATCATTTGGGTTAGGTTGGGTTAGAACAGTGACCATTAACGCGCGAAGGCGAACGAGTGAAGCGAGCGTATTGCATGAGCGGCGTGACAGAAACGAACCGCTGCAAAACCTTCTCCACATAGTCTTGTCTCCCGTAGGAGAGGACACTCTAGGGGTAGCCCTAGAGTGTTATTTAAACCCGCGTAGGCGCAGAGGTGCGAGACGGCCCACGAGCTGAGGAGCAGGTGGTTTAGCACTCACCGCCGCGGCTGAGGCTGGCCGGTGGAGCCGGTCAGCAAGCCGAAGCTGCGGTGATGAGCGTGAGACACAATGCGACGATAAGCTTGCGTGGGACCACCGGAGCCCCGCATCGCCAGAGCCGTAACAGAAACCATGCCTGCTGCATGTTGCATGCTTGCTCCCATACTTCATGCTTGCTTTCATGATGCATGCATGGTGTATGCTTGTTTGCATGCTTGCTGTATGCATGGTGTATGCTTATTAGCATGTTTCTTACAGGGAAATAAAAACCACGTATGTTCACAATCAACTGTTTTATAACAGGCGCTTTATCATGTTACACTTAATAGGTTTTTCGTCTTTTGAGTGGTATATCAAACGATTTTATATTCAATGTATATTACGCTTAATAAAAATTAGTTACTTTAAAATTATATCAACCGTTTATATTAACTGATCATTATATCAAATAAAATTATAGATTCAGTTGTTATATCTTGTAAATATTAGAGAATTTGTAATTATATCATACCAGTTGCCGCCCGTGGCTCCGCCCGCGTGAATGTCGAGAATTGTTCCAAGGGAACATACTACCGGGATAAAAAGTATCCTATGTGTTGATCCAGANATTCAGTTGTTATATCTTGTAAATATTAGAGAATTTGTAATTATATCATACCAGTTGCCGCCCGTGGCTCCGCCCGCGTGAATGTCGAGAATTGTTCCAAGGGAACATACTACCGGGATAAAAAGTATCCTATGTGTTGATCCAGAGTGTCAGCTTCTTGCATACCATTTTATCAAAATTGATCCAGCCGTTTGCGCGTGAAGAAGTAACAAACATACACACACACACACTCACTCACTCACAAACTTTCGCCTTTATAATATTATTGTGATAATACTTACCCATAATAAACCCGTCTAACAATAGCCGTCTCTGTAATAGATTATACCAAGGTGTTAGTCGAAAGGCTCTCACGTTAAACAAAGCCTCCCCATAGATCGTTATCTCTGTCTATATACAAAACTACCGCATGATACCGTGCCTTAATCTATTAACAGGCCAATCACTGCGCTCTTTTGTTTTGTTCTCGATTTAAAACCCTCTCTCGGAATGAGTGTATAATCGTTTACAACTTGATCCCTGTTTTCATGTAGTCTAAAGTACTCGATGATACTGCTGACATTCGGATTAGAGATCACGAACTACTGTCTATTTGGCTCTCGCCGCACACAATACCTTGACAACATATCCTGTTTAGTTTGTAATTGTGAACTTTTAAAGTACACTTATTTTGATTTTGCTGTGTGCGTGTGTAATGTGTGCGGTGACGTGTAACAATACCCGAAAATAATACGTCAGCCTATGTATATAAATATAATGTTAATATGTTAATATTAACACTATAATGATCCACTCTGGCTCATAGAACTCAGTATCATACAGCGACTATCAATGTAGCCGCTCGTTTTACGTCGTAGCAGTTCGTAGCACGTCGTAGCGGTTCGTAGCACGTCTTACCGGTTAGTAGCACGTCGTAGCGGTTCGTAGCGGTTCGTAGCACTTCGTAGCGGGTCGCAACGCGTCATAGCGGTTCGTAGTACTTTGTCAACCGTTGGAGTTGCCGACACTATCAATCTATGGCTATGTCGCATAACAATTTAAGATTTAGTTACTGTAAATTATATATATTTTTTTTTTTTATTGGAACAAAAATAAATGAAGCACTTAAACACACACTAGAAAACTGCATGCAATGACATTATTAATTTAATTAACCACCACTATGTGGCACACGAAGTGCCACATAAAAGCCTCAATATTTATCTACTATAACAAATAAAAGCAGGTTTATTGATCAAAGGCGTTATCTAATTTTCTAGAAAGTGATAATATTACGTGATTGGAGAGGGCTAATGTTCTCCAAAATTCCGTAATCAATATTCCAAAGCAGTATCCATACGTGATACGCAGTTAGTAACGGTTAACACTAGAAACACTAACACCTGCTGAGCGTTGACGCCAGCCTGTGATGTGCTTTGCATTAATTTGGTAAGTACGCTTAAAGCTACGTCGACCTGAAGATTTTATGTGGTGTTCACAGAACTAAAATTAGTATCAATATAGAGTTTGGATCATGCGCTTTTTATTATCTTATTAGTATATCCATTGACATACACCAGAATATTTTATACTTTGACGATTCAAAACACTTTTTAACAAGGTACGATAAATCCGGTGCGTTTGAATTTCCAATCAACTGCAGTTGTCCAGCCGACTGATCGACCGGACGTACCTACTCCATCAAAGGATTATCTCTCTCTGCCCATAACTTCACATTTTGAGAACGTTTCGTATTTTCGCAGAATCTCTAGCAGAATCTGCAGGTCCAAGAGTGGTCAAAAAGCGTCCTTATTTGCAAGATGACAGACTTGAGTTCTAAAACAATGCCTAGCGTTAAAATTATGTACGAATCAATTGTACCCAAAAAAAAACTTACGAGACCAACATCTAAAATATAAATTCGTTTTGCGGTCATACCCTCAGGGCAATGTTTTAACTGAATAAATTACCCCTTTCTAAAATAATGGCCTCCCCAAAAAAGGTCTACAAGGAATCACTCGTGGATCATTCTTATCTCAGAAGAGCCTGTGAGGGTTTAAGTTATTGCAAGGCAGAACTCGAAAAGGACGCATTTGGAATATCAGAATACTAGAATTCAACTGAAACCTCTTACTCGAAGCTGTGATTAGATAATTAGAAAGAAAGAAAGAAATAAAGAAAATTGTGTTTATTGGCATTATAAAAAACAGAAATACCATTAAATTAAACAAAATAAATAATGAAAACCAACAATGCCAAAGGGCCTCAGCTCAGCATAATCCCAGATGGCAACACAAGGTATACCACCTGACGCTGATTTTCAGTTGCAGCCTACGAGTGCCATACCTAATTACTGATCAATACGTTGTTATATGAAGATCAATTATGTCGACTATGATTAATTGGGCTCGAATGTGTTCCATATAATAATTTTATACGTAATATACATAATAACATACTAGTGGTCACCCAGATGACCCATGATTTTATTAATTAAATATATTTTTAAGCATTATTATAAAAAATATATATTAGCCTTCTCACTCCTTCTCCATATACACTTTAACTCTGCCAAATTTCAGACTCCTCCGGCCACGTAATTTTCATAAAAAGGGGTACAAAGTTTTTGTTTCACGTAATAATAATTATAGATTACGCATTCAGGATTGATGCAGTTAAGGTATGAATGCTAATGATAGGATCGTATAACAGAAGTGAGCTATGAATACGGTTCAAATCTAATTGTTATTACACTGACTGTAAAGTATTCATACCTATTCTTTGAGCTGTTAACTAACAAGTATGAACATTTCTACAAACCTACTAAAGCTACTACTCTTTCCGATGCAGGAGTTGTGAAAATCATATATAAGCCCATTTAGAGTGAATTCTTTACAAACAGAACATTTTCCTTTAAAAACTTGTGAAATATTAAGCCACAAACGAAGCTTAAATGGTAAACAAGATTTGTTTACCATTTAAGCTTCGTTTGGTATACGGGTACATGTAATTCCGTCAGACCAAGTTATGATATTCGCGATCTGTGTTGATGAGGATAAATTTTATCTCTAGCCATTTTGACTAGTAACCGTACTATTCTGTCAACGTATCATAGTGTAAACTTAGGTGGAGTAAGCATGAAGTGAACTATCATTCCATCTTGGGAAAAATTTAATCTTAAGTTAGGTCTTCACTTCATGTTCACTTCACCTAAGCTTACGCGGTGACATGTTTACAGAATCGCACTACTGTATTGGATACGGAACAAAGCTAGGATAGACCCAGGTCAGCCGCGACTGTCTGCCGCCGTATGTAACTGACAGATGATGGTATAATATAGTTCAATAGTATATCACAACTTGCAGCGACCATGTGACGTACCACTATCAATGGTTTTGTTACAACAAAGAGCCGAATAAGATGATTATTAAAAGTTTTTATGCTGGAAATCTAACGAGTTTACAGTAGCTATAGGTTACTATAGTACAGAGAAATTGAAAAGATTAAAATTAAAATTATTCTAAAGAAACTTAAAAAATTTCAATATTCTACAAGGTGAATCATTATTCAACGACGCAATATCCACGATTAGTAAGAATTTATACCAAAAATGTGAGATCAATTGCGCTGATACTCATATATTTACAGTTTAGCTGGGGGACGCAATATTGTTGTCTTAGGTAATACTAATTTTAAAACCAACATGGCTTAAAATTTTTTTTTACAAAAAAATACAATCGACTTCCCAATAAAAAACAACTTTAATTTCGATAGTCGGTGTTTTTAATTGTTTTTTCATTTTTTGCCACCGACTTCCGAATTTAAAGTTTTTTATACTTTATAGTGTTTTTTTATTTGGAAGTCGGTGTTTTTTTGTAATAAAGTTTTAAATTTTTCACTTTTTAGTGATGATACCCCACAACTAAGTGAAATGATTCCCTTTAATGAGTGGTTGCACTATTTGCCGTTAAGGAATTACTTTGTGTGCATTCACAGCCCAAGTCCGATGAGCTCATAGTTAAATATCTACTTTATTTATTTATTTATTATATACTTTATTGTACACCTCATTACAAACATAGTAAAAACGTTAAAAAAAAAACAAGTGTACAATGGGCGGTCTTATCGCACAGGGCAATCTCTTACAGACAACCTTTGGATGGACTGAACGAAAGAAGTTAGATTTAGGGCGGTTAGTGTACAAACATCATAAACAATTTAAATTAGACATAATAATATAAAATACACACAATACTAAATAATATACTAATAAATATCAAATATATAAATGGGAAAGGAGAAGAAAAATTATAGTATAAAAAATATATATAGAGGTAATGCTCCTTCACCAATTTTTTAAACGTTGGTAGCGTTTGTGTTGGTAGATTTTATTAATTTTAAGTTGAAGAGGTCACTGGTTTATCTTTGAAGTTCACCGTCTAATACAAATACAATATAGCTATAACTTAACCCAACGCAAAAAGAATCATCAAGATCGGTTAATAAACAATAATGTTATGCTTGAATAGATAAAACGGGACCATTTTGTAAAAATATTCTTCCAAACAACAAAAGAATCACCAAAATCGGTTAACAAATGGCGAAAATATCACTGAACAAACATTTTTCCTGGGATCCCGGCATCAGATCCTGACGTAAACCTTCCATCATCAGCTCAGCAAGATGAGATGTTGATTACCAGGCACAATTATCGGAATTGCGTTAGAAAGTACCTATATGAAAAACTTTGTATATGCCTTTAAAATTTCAGGGTTGCTCTCGATTTTCCTGAGATCCCATCATCTGATTCTGACTTGGTGCCTATGGGACCATCTTAGAAGTATAGACTTTCTAATAAAAAAATATTTATCAAAATCCATTCATAATTGGCGGAATGATCGCATAATAAACACAAAAAAACATTCAATTGAGAACCTCCTCCTTTTTTGAAGTCGTTTAATAATATGTATTACAAAAACAGTCGTATGAAAGCTGAAAA
>NDFZ01002111.1:0-16491 GCA_002192655.3 Mamestra configurata | reverse complement strand
GTGGCTACATGCTACTAGTCGTGGTAGTATAGTTACCTGTCTGTAACAAGCCCGGGCGAGTCCAATGCGCGCGCGCTGTCCGCCGCTCAGGCTGATACCGCGCTCACCCACAAGTGTCGAGTCTCCTGCTGGCAGCTGCTCGAAGTGCGCAGTAGTGGCTACATGGTACTAGTCGCGGTAGTACAGTTACCTGACTTTAACAGGCCCGGGCGAGCCCGATGCGCACGGCTTTCGCCGCTCAGGCTGATGACGCGCTCACCCACAAGTGTCGAGTCTCCTGCCGGCGGCTGCTCGAAGTGCGCAGTAGTGGCTACATGCTACTAGTCGTGGTAGTATAGTTACCTGTCTGTAACAAGCCCGGGCGAGTCCGATGCGCGCGCGCTGTCCGCCGCTCAGGCTGATGCCGCGCTCACCCACAAGTGTCGAGTCTCCTGCCGGCGGCTGCTCGAAGTGCGCAGTAGTGGCTACATGCTACTAGTCGTGGTAGTATAGTTACCTGTCTGTAACAAGCCCGGGCGAGTCCGATGCGCGCGCGCTGTCCGCCGCTCAGGCTGATGCCGCGCTCACCCACAAGTGTCGAGTCTCCTGCCGGCAGCTGCTCGAAGTCACGGAGTAGCGCACATGCGCTTGCTACCTTCAAATTAACATAGGATTATTATTACACAAAGATTTTTTTTTTTTACAGAGTTCTGGGAAATAGTAACATATTAAGTATGGCAAAATCCCCCGCCGCGTCTGTCTATCTGTTCGCGATAAACTCAAAAACTTACTGACCGGATTTGCATGTGGCTTTCATCAATGGATGGGGTTATTCATGAGGAAGGTTTAGGTATATAATTCGTCTCGAAATTCCTACGGGAACGGGAAAAATGCGATGCGCGCGTACGAAGTCGCGGGCAAAAGCAAGTTTTTGATAAAATACTTTTTATGTTTCTGACTTTACAAATTCGAAAATTTAATGATGCAGTTTTAGTTTTCATCAAAATCGGGTCCCAATCCCGAGACTCCTTTGAGTATTTTTCAATATTCCTCATAGTTTCGGATTTGGCCATGCGCTCTTCAAAAATTCAACCAGTATTAGTATACCAGTTACTCAGTTTTTATTAACTCACCTTTTTATAACGAATTCGGTCATACGGCAGTCCGAAGAGAATGTTTTGTCGGACGGTCGCTACGAAGAGCCAGGGCTCCTGACTGGCATAGGAGACTCTCGCACCACCCAACGATACCGTGCCCTGGGTCGGGGACAGCTCACCCAGAATAACTTGGAGAAGGGACGACTAAATGGGACAAGAAAAAAACAATTAAGTAGGTACACATGACTACTGAGTACATAAGTCCTGTAAGTAATTATGGTTTTCTTTATAAAGTGGTGTGTCGAGAACAATAAGGAAATCACAATATGATTCATATGTCAACAATACACTAATATTGTTGACATAAAACCCGTAAATAATAATAGTTTATTGTGTGCCAGTAGTGATTCTATAGAACATTAAAAATCTAAAGTTTTCTATGTTTAATGCTATGACAAAGACGTGTGACTGTATACGAGCTAGTAATACCTTTCCAGAGCCCACTAATCCTGCAATGCCCACGAACTCGCCGGGCTGTGCAGTGAGCGTAATGTTCCTCAAAGTGTTCACAATCGCCTCCGGTTGCCAGCTCGCACTCAAACCATTCAGCACCAACCCTGTATGCTTCGGCTTTTCATTCTCAGTATCATTGTTTATTATAACCTTCGAATCAATTGATGGCACTAACTTTTCGGGCGTCAACTCGTCCAATAACAGGAATTCCTAAGGACATAAAACGGTTCATTCATACGTTCATAAATATACATAGCACATCCGTGTAAATATTTGTATTAGGTACACATTTGCGGTTTACCTCAAGTCGTCTGACGGACACTTTAGTCTCTGCCAGAAATGCGAGCGCCAATGGGAAGAATATGTTACAAGCGAGTTGGAGTAGATTGAAGTATTGAACCAGGGAGAACGTGATCTCGGCTCGGATGTTGCCGCCCAGGAGCACGAACGCGACGAGTGCGGAGAACAAGATGAAGCGCTCCGTGAAAACACTCAACGCCGTGGAGAAGCCTTTGATCATCGATGTGCGCATCACGAAGCTCACCTCTAACCTAACAACATAAAAAATATCATCTCAATTAAGTATACCTGTGTATGCAGGTAGTCTTCATGTTAGACGGACATGCGAAAACGAAGGTAAAGACTGGCTAGACTTACTTCCGTAGTTTATCGACCAGCTTTTCGAAAGGCTTCTCCCAAGCATACATTTTGATGACTTGCACGCCGTTCACCAGCTCGCTCATCACCTTTACCCTTTCATCTGTGCGTTTTGCGATTTTCCCTCGTAGGATTCCTTGAAGATTACTTAGGTATGCTAGAAATAACATGCGAACAAGTTGATTAGTAAATGTTTTCAGTGTAACAAATTGCATAGGAAGTCATTTGTTCGTGCAAGACTGAAAAAGTAATTATTTGTGCCTACACATTCATTCAATTGTGTAATCGTTGTAAAAGCAAATGCTTCTCATCCGACATCATCATCACGCAACCTTTTGTGTTGAGGTATTTATTTATCATTTGCACACGACGAGTGTTTATCTTGAAACTACAATAAAAATGTTCTCATCATACTTAAGTGCAGTGATTTTGATTTACCTTGGACGAGCACAGTCTGTAGGAATATGACGATGAGCGCGGCTAGAGTGGCCCAGCCCACATGCTGCCACACGAGGTACGACACCACCGGCACCACGATGGGCATCACCCACAGGTAGTTCAGGAAGAGAGCCACCAAATCAAAACGATTCACATCGTTGGACATCAGGTTGATCACCTGCCCTGACTCCGTTTTATTTAACCCTATGCGATCGAGCTTTAATATCTATAGAAATAGAAATAAATGTTAGAAGTGTAGTGGAATGTTGCATAAAATAAATCGGTAGGTAGGTATACTTACTTTTCTATACAACAATGAACAGCTAGCTATTCTAACTCTCATTCCTACGCGCCCTTGACTTAGCTGGAGGTGATTGAGCATCAAAGCCGTCACTATACTCAAAGCATTCATAAGAAAGTTGTAAATATGTGCATTTCTATAACTTTCCGGGGTTTTGTCCTCAGAAAAATAATTTATGAATAACGCTAGAGTGAATGGAATTAAAGGCCTGGAAATAAAATAAAAATACAAAATCAGCATGCTTGTTTATGTGATAAATAATAATACATTTTGATTGTTTATCAGAATGAGTCCACATGTTTGATTCATGATAAAATATCGACTGACGTACGGTTGTGCACAATACACAGCTTCATTGAGAACGCTACGACACAGATTGAAATCGACCTTTGCTCGCTGCCCGATCTGTCTTATAATTATGTTCTACTGTACAGTTTCTTTACAGTACAACCATAGAATTACGTTACGTATTTTATTAAGAAATGTTTTTTTTACTAACATTTCACAAATCTAGCACCTGCTACTATACCTACAACTTTGGAAAAAGTAAAAAGTAGGTAAAGGCAATGTGTGAAGTTCTCTTTTTCGTAGATGTATGAGGTACCTACCTACTGTGCAAACTCTTTCTATATCTTGGTACTAGAATACTGCTAGATACGGTCGTAAATGTAAAAGACAAGACTTACCATAAAAATATGAATAATAAACCGACAACTAGGCCACACAATAAGTACTCCACCCAAAACGATCGTATGATGGCCTTCGAAAAGGAAGGCTTGATTGCCTTTTTCTTGGCAGTGTCGAGTTCCTCCTGCCACGCTTGCTCGAGGCGGTCACCCAGCCTGCCGGAGCTGTCCCCGTCTCGGGCTCGCCACAGGTCATCCACGGTAAGGCCATGTTTGAAACCACGACGGAATAAACTAAAGCTCCATCTGTGAAAAAATGAGACAAATATAGGTATGTTAAGTTGGAAATTAAACATTTTTTTACTTTGGGAATAGACTTGATTATTATGGATAGAAATGAAAAGCCAGGGCCATCAGAGTGATTGGTAATAGATTGCAATATTGAAAATTGAATTTCAACTAGATTCTTATTTTTTTCCTATTGCATCATCATTTATTCATGAACATTCCAAATAAAAACATTTGACTTAAACACACGTTAAACCAAGCCACGCAATTGCAATTGTATTACATTCAGTGATTTCATAGACATTCCTAAAACCGACTCATGTAAGTATTTCCGAGAAACATCTAAGAAAGTCCCGGCCAGACCAAGAAACTCACTGAAAAGCACACACAAAATTTTTCTCAATGACTAATTTGATCTATTTATTACGGAGCCCCGAGAAAGCCATTTCCATTCCACTAAGATAGGGACGGAAAACGAGAGGAAAAAGAAAATATTAATACTTATTACCGTCAATTTATCAGTGTTTTCTGATTTTAGAAAGGCATTTGACAACAATGTGCTCAATAAACGTACCTACGTACCTATTCTTATGAAAAATATTTAAAGTTTTTGTTACTACTTGTTATCCTCTTAACTCGTCATGTAACTTCTACTGAAAGACTGACAAGTATGAAGAAGCTAATCGACCTACATTCTCTATTGAGTACAACATAGAAGTAGGCGTTCCGCAGGGATATGTTTTATGACCAATTTAATTATGTATCACATAAGCTTGGTAGCCATGGCACGGAGTTATATTGTTAATTAAAAAAGATAAGGCTAACAGAAGATACGCATAGTTTTATTAATACTGCGTTGCCGAGGCAACAACATTCAACAACATAATGATGAATGTTATTGATTACCTACCTAAATTTATTTGTAAGTATTGTATTTATAGCTTGTTTTTTTTTTTTGCTTCCAGGTTTATTAATTCAATACATTAAAGCTGTTATGCTTCGCAGTTGTTACAGGTGGTCAGAAGCCATAAAATCTGACACCAGTCTTGCCAAAGCGTATTGTACCTATCTATTAGGTAGGTACCCAGTTACTGGGTTGTGAAGGTCGGATTGACAGTCGTTCCATGTCAAATACTGGAATTCAGCTGCATTCAGCTGATACTTACCCTTATGAAGTTAATAAAAAGGCTAGATCAAGTAGCACAGCTTCCTGGTGTTTTTCTGGATTTGGGAATATTCTTGAAACGTTATACCTAGGTAATGGACGAAAGAGAACGAGTCCCGAATGTCAACTAAAATTGACTAAAATATTAGCGTCCTTAAATATTTTACGAAAATTTTAATGAGATCACGACTAAAAGATATTTGCTTTTGAATAAAGCAAAATATCACCATTGCACTGAGTAAGTATCTACGTATCAAGGTAGGTACATACTTATTTACCTTAGCTTGCAAAATATGGTACCTTTTATAAAGATAAAGAAGTGTGTCTTACGCTTGTACGAGTACAATGTAGGTAGACTTTGCCTGTTAGTTATTCACGATGAATTCGAATGTGAAATAATGTCGCTCGTTGTATGACTAATGGACTAGCGCATCCAATGTGCCACAGTTGTATCGTGCGGTAATAAACTTAAATTATCATGGCGTGGAATTAATAGAGACAAATAAGCAGTTTCGTTACCGAGTGTAGCGAGGTCGTGCCTTGGATACATACCCTACAAAATTAATCTGTTTGCCTAAACATTTCAGTTTTATCTAATCTGCAGAAATAAGGCCCATCCTAGCGCTTCAGTAAGAATATTTTGAGCTACAATTGAACGCGATTGATTTAATTTCTGAAAGTGGTTGTTCTATTAAATATTTTTTTGTAAATATGTGATGTTGGAAACTGAAAATATAGTAATGGATCAGTTTCATCCATATCGGGGGCATATGGATGAAACTGATCCATTACTATATTTTAGTTGTATACAAAATACCCCGTGGCTAAATTTCGATAACTTTACCAATATAAAGTTAGAAACTCCTTGAGAACTCTTTGACCACATAGCAGAACTCGCGGCTAGTCTATTCAGATATTAGGTAGACATCTAGTTATATTATAAACTCACGACTCGCTTTGGCTACGCAGAGTAGAACCAAACTTTAATCGTGAACTGAATTTAAAAATGAATCACACTCATGAATTTGAAAACTTCTAAGTATAATCACTTTATCAGTTAACAAACGCATATGATTCACTCTTTATGTCAGTGTAAACTTATAACTATTCGTGTCGCTTTGGTTTAAACACATGTTCAATTTATATATCTATACGTTAATTAAAAACCTAGATACGGAGAAGCGAAACCAATTCAGCTACAAATTGCCTTACGCGCAAGTGGTTTCCCGCAAATGTGTTTCGTGCACGAGTGCAATAGTAGATTATATACCGAGGGGATAAAGCAGGGTCTTATGTCACGGGCGTCATATGAGCGCAGCGAGAGGGAGTTAATACAAGAGTCCTGAATGCAGCGAGATATTTAAGCTACCCCAAGGCAAATACACCTTTATGCTCTGAGGAGCATACTCTACTTTTCACTCCTACTGTGAGAAAATTGTGATCAAGCCATGAAGAGAGGTGGCTGTTCACCGCGAGCGGCGCGTGTCGCCCTCCACTGCTAGGAGCAGGTCGCGCGCGTCCGAAGCTGTCCGGGAAATAATATTGGCACTGAATTTCTTTGGTTCACGCCGGGCAATAATGAGTTTTGAATTTGGAACCTCATTTTGACCGCGCGACCTGCACCTAGCAGCGGAGGCCGATGGGCGCCGCTCGCGGGCTATAATGACGTACTTACTTAAGGTTAGGTTTGCATATAATTTGACGTTTTCGTGCAGGTGGTACCTATGAAAAATTATTTATTTGCTTTTTGTTGTGGCTGACAATGCTCTTAGCTATTATACTCTCTAGTTAACGTTATACAGTTTTGATATGTTGCAAGAGATTTTATTAAAAGAAGGTTTATTACAAATTAATACTCTTATCTATAAATCTATGGCAAATTGGTCGAATGGTCATGTAGGATTTCCCGTAAAAACGTGAACCTATCTCGTATTATTAAATACTCAATTTAATATGTTATTACGAATCTGCCCCCCCAGCCCCAGTTGAATAACTCTCAATTCAATCACTGAGGGCCTACAAAAGTCGAAACGTGGACGTGGAAGACCACCTGCGGAGGCGGCTTTACCTATGGTCCAGGGTGTGCGGTGCTCACGGACGCAGAAGGCTTCTGAAGCTATCGCTCGTATCGCAAATCCAATACTGCTCGGTCGCGGGCTATGCGGGCCTTATACATATAGGGCGTCAGATAATTACAAAACCTTCTACTGTAGAAAGGTCTAGAATCTTCGCGTACATACCGGTCGGGACTAACCAGATGTCGAGATTTCTAGAATGTTCTAGAATGGGAAAGTCTAGAGGGATCTTGACTCTACCTACTAGCTCTGCTACTAGACACTAGAGAGCGCTAGTGGTATCTAATGCCGCTTGTACCCGGCATTAATTCTACGCCAGAATCCTCCTGGGACATGCTCGCCCCGAGCATTATCGGTCCCATAATAACGCGCCAGTCGATCCACATGGACGATCTGAGGAGCACTTCTTGTGCCTTTCTGTATACGGTAGGTCGTCTTTGATTTTTGTCCCATTTAGCTTGAAGCTTAGGAGATTTCCCTTTACTGCGAACTAGATTGTACAACCGCACAACCTACCTGAACCTTCGAACCTTCGTCGAACCCTTTATTGTTAATTTTGCGGTCATAACGGGTTTTCATCTTTTCAGACTTTTGTTGGCCCGATTGTCTGAAGTGCTCATAGATGATGAGCACTTCAGACAATCGGGCCAACAAAAGTGTTCCGCAACTCATTCGCATAATCGGTTATAGGTACTGCGTGGGGCATCAGGTAGTATTCCGGTGATCACGTTTGTAGGCAGCCGTAATTCTCTTCCAAAGCTTGCGAAAGCTGGTGGCATCGATGTGAAATGTGAAAAACGGCTAAATGCTTTTGCTAACTATAATATTTGATTTATCGTTTCACCCTCACCATTCCATCCGATTGTGGGTGGTAAGAAGTTATTCTCGTTTTGTAAGTTTCCTGGAATATTTGGGACTCAAAATTCCTTCCTTGATCGCTGTGAATGTCCAAGGGAACTCCAAAACGACAGAAGACTTCATGGACTTGTTTATATGCACCTTTTGAAGCTTCTTGATTTGGAATGGCGAAGACTTCCGGCCACTTAGTGAAGTAATCCATTACAACCATGAAATACTTTTTAGCACTTTTACTTTTAAGGAATGGTGCCGCAACATCTAGGGCTATCCTTACCGAAATGATATGATACGGTGCCGCCAAGGTAAAAGGTGTAGAAACTTCGCTCGCCCTTTTATAACCACTTAACCTGTCCGCGTCTTGCGTTTTCTTTGTAAGATCGGTAGAATTTGTTCGGGCCACAAATTTTGAAACATGACCCCTTTAGGACTAGTTACGCCTCTCGTGCGATACATGTCTCTTTTTTCTATTTACATAGTCAGCGAGCAAGGCCGGTTGCGATCGCCGCACATATTCCTGTTTATAGGAATAGCGTAAGCAAACACATGTATAAACCACTAAAATAACTAAATGGACCCTCGTGTCGCACGCAATTGGGTACGTACACTACCGTACACTACGTAGGTACATGCAGCGAATAACCTGTACTCCTCCACGTGAAGTAGATAGGTACCTCAGGGTTCTTAGGTGCGGAACTTCAGGACTTGGTTTTTTATGCAAGCACCATCTTAAAGTACTAATAGGTGCACGACAGAAAATACCTACCCTACCATGTAGGCATGTATTGGATTTGGTACCTACTAGAAGTCGATTGACCATACATTCACTAACCTACTGAGATGTTAGTATACATACATACATGTATAGGCGACACTGAACTACCAAACCCAGCAAACTGAATAGGTAATACTGAACATAACATCGCATACTGCGTCGAGTAGTGAGTCAGCTGGACGTAAGTTACTCGAAATGGTTGACAAACGCATTGGAGAATGTTGAAAACAAAACAAACTGGGACGGACACGGCATTATCGTAAACGGCGAGTACATCTCACACTTGAGATGACAGCGCCGTAAGGCGCAGCGCCGCGCCGCGCCGCTGCGAATTGACCGAAGCATAATTTTTTTTTTGCCAATAAAGGGCCAACTCGACTCGGTAGTCTAGTTCATATCTAACTCAGCATCAGCAAGCTATAGAAATTGCTATCCATTTTTTTTCAATGGGAAGAACGGATTGATCGGAGAACCACTGTTTTCGAAGCACAGCAAAATGAGAGGCGAGATGAATGACAGGAGATTGGAGACGCCAATGTTCAGCAATCGACTGCTGTAGGCTGACGATGATGCTGATGAGAGGACGGAACCCAAAAGGGCTTTGAACTTATAAGTGTAAAATTGTAAATACTCTGTCAAGTAGTTTAAGAGATAGCTTAATTTTCCCGTGTAAAAACGTTGTGAAAGTTCCCTTTTTTGTTCAAACTAGGTTTATTTCGAAATGGTCCCATTTAAATTTCGTAAAGATCTGATGAAGAACTTCGGAAATAGACAATTCAATAGCCGGGGACAAAAAACGAAGAAAACACACCAGAAACAGTAATTACCCGACTTCAAAAAGCGAGCTCCAAATAAAAACCACTACAAAGTAAGTACCTACTAAAATAACATTAATTTTGGAATTCTGTATCAAAAAACGAAGAAACCACACCAGAAACAGTTATTAACCGACTTCAAAAAAGGAGGAGGTTCTCAATTCGACTGTATGAATTTTTTATGCTTTGTAGTGGTTTTTTTGTAAAAAAATTTTTTTGTTCTATTTTTTAACTTCACGCCACAAGAACACGCCGCGCCGGAGCGCCGGAGCCGCCGCGGAGAATTTCAGTACGCGCCGCCGCCGTCAAAAATCGCCACGGCAATCATAGTACCTACTTATCTAAGCAAAACAAAAGCTTCCTGTCTAGGAAAAAGCAGACTGAGGCCTAAATGCTTCCTAAATTATTAATTTCATAATGTGTCGCAATATTGCACAATAATTTTATTGTCAAATTCGTAGACCGTAGATGGACCTTATTGCTAAAAAAAAACTAAATTTTACTCGAAACCTTACTTGGATATTTTTTCAAAAGACACGAAAGTATTATCATCAGTTTATCAGTATGGAACCAAAGGTTAAGGACAATATCGTCATGAAAGTTCCACTACGGTAGGTACAGTCAGCAACAAAAGTTGGAGAAAACTATAAAAAAACTTCGAATGAAACTGTATGAAAACCCGCTAGCAAAATTTTCCAATGATTTGTTTAAAAGAATAAAATTATGTATTTGGAGAGGCCATACTAATAATTGTGTATGGTATATCGGAGACTGATGACCACAAGTCCAGTGCATATTTTAGATATGAGAGACTGTTATTGTAATTATGAATTTGATGACTATTACTTTTGGGTGTCTCGACTTGAATGTGCCGTGTGCGGTTGGGAGTGTCATGCTCACTCAAAAGTTTGGCTTATGGTGGTGCATGCGTTGGATCGTTTGGCTCCCTTCAAAATGGTCGAGCCGAATGGTGCTAGCGCATGCGTCATTTTTGTGAACGAGCGCTGTCAGCTTGAACTGGTCATTACTCGGCGGCCACGGATTATTTTAATTGTTTCTTTGAATTGTTCTTTTCACTCCGGACGCTTTTATCCTGCACATCGTTCTCATATATATATATATATATATTCCATTGTATTTTATGAACCATGATGAAAGAGACTGGCCTCCACGACACAGGGAATCCTAGTGTGGAGACCAGTGATTTATCTGATTGAATCATGTATTTTTCTGGACAATAAAGATTATTATTATTATTACATATATGCACATTTTCAACAGGAATTATGTAACCATAACTTTGTAAAAAATATTTTTAAAAGAGTGTCCGTGGAGTTTCTTGCACGTTCTTCTTCATAGAGATCTACGCTTTGGAACGTGCAAAGAGCTTCATCTTTTCGACCGACCGACCTTGACAATTCAAAAGTGCCTGTAAATGGTCTAATTGAAATAAATGCTTTGAGTTTTTGATGTTTTAATAAATTAATTATGGGTTGATTTATTATTAAATACTTACCTATACTTAATATCAATGAAAAAATTAGGCTTCATGATTCACAAAATAATAAAAATTCCTACATAGTTATGCTGTTACGTACGAAGCATGCCATGCCATACCAAACCAAATATGACTTTTGGAATTCTGCTAATCTATTATATTTTTTTGCTTAGGTTTTTTTTATTGGCAGTGATTGTTAAGTACCGCATTGATGACAGTGTTTTATAGGACACAATAAATTAGGTACAACCGTACAACAGGTACAAACTAGGCACAGAACCACCGAATATCACAAATATCGATTGATAAACTTGTTCTCTGCACACATTCGTTATGCACTGAACTAGGTACTGTTTTCGTTATGCACAGTACTGATAACACAAACGAGTGGTGTGAAACCATTACAAAACCTGATTGATACCTAATGATTTGATAACACACTGACCTTGAAATTGAGAAAAAGAACGGAAGTGAACCTATATAACATTCACCACAAACTGGTACTCGAACAGTTGTAGTTATTTAAAATTATATTTTTTTTGTACTTACGTGTGTGGATTATTAAATAGTTTAAGTTAACTGCACGTAATTATCAGTTTACGTTTGTATAAAAACTCGTAAGCTTGTACAGACTTGTTGGAAGGAAACACGAATCGCATTGTAAACTTGCGATCAATATCACTTAGGCTCTGGACAGACGGACTGCATTTCAACTGCAATCCAACTGCAAATTTGCAGTTCGGATGCAGTTTGAATGCAGTCGACACGACTGCAATAGAACTGCAAACCAACCCTGCGGTCCAATTGCAGTCGGCGTGCAGTCGTGTGAACTGCACACCGACTGCAATCGGACTGCACGACTAAACAAGACACCATCATGAGAAAAAGTATATCGGCAGAAGAAAGGATTGCAATTACTTTGAGGTAAGCTTTTAACAATTTTAAACATTATTATTTATATTGCAAAGCTCGATCTGTCGCCATTGAATAGGCATTATGAATTAAATTACAAAAATAGTTACTTAAAAAATATATATGTACCTATATAAACAGTTAACCGACTACTTCGTTTATGTATGAGCTATCATCGCTGCAATTATCAGGTGAGACAATATTGCTGTAATGAGATTCTGAAGTTCCTGGCCGATTGAATGTCTTCTGTTGGATAGGAGGTAGATTTGAACTCGAAGGCACGTTATAGTTCATATTTGAAGTAAAATATCTATCTTCTGCTGATATCCTTTTTCTCATGATGGTGTCTTGTTTAGTCGTGCAGTCCGATTGCAGTCGGTGTGCAGTTCACACGACTGCACGCCGACTGCAATTGGACCGCAGGGTTGGTTTGCAGTTCTATTGCAGTCGTGCCAACTGCATTCAAACTGCATCCGAACTGCAGATTTGCAGTTGGATTGCAGTTGAAATGCAGTCCGTCTGTCTAGAGCCTTAATGTTACCTTATCCAAATGAATCTAAAATTTTAAGAGAATTACTCAAGCACCGCGTATGACATTTAATAGCTGAACATAGTTTATAGCATTTGAACAATCATAATGTACACATATCACCGGAAAATAGCAAACTCCGTAAGATTATAAAATAACTTGAGAGATTGTAAACTCTCGATATATTGTCAACTGAACATTTGGAATACTTTTTTTACGCATCAAAATTTGATATCTCCGTGCCGAATTCAGAAATTGTGGACTGTTAAATTGGCGACCAATCAGAGCACAAGTCTACAATTTTAATTTAATTTTTTTTTTCATGTGTAGTTGTAGTTGGAAACAAGGCTCTCATTGGTCTATTCAGAGAAAACAAAGACCAATGAGGGGCCAAGTTTCCAATTTAACCATCACACCAAAACAGATAAATTGTAGACCAGACAGCTGATTGGTCGCCAGTTTATGTCAGTCCACAATTTCTCGGAATGACTTCGCGAGATAGACTATCAAATTTTGATGCGTAAAATAGTATTCCAAATATTCAGTTGACAATTGAGAATCGAGAGTTTACAATCTCTAAAGTTATTTTATAATCTTACGGAGTTTGCTTTTTTCCGGTGACATACATATTATGTACAAATACGGCCGACTGATCTTGACGAGTCTGAATATAGGCTCTGCGAACTATTGCGCATGTAAAATACACTCGTGAAGAAAACTGTTACAGCCAGTTTTTTCTTTTTTTGTAAACAACAAACAAATAAAATAAGTAGCACCTTGAACATTTTAAAGTTAACATTACGTAGGATACTCGATTCATCTATTGTAGATATTACAATATTCCATGTTCTCTAGAAGTGTTCTTCTCTCTTTTAGCTTCCCTGTAGTCGGGTAAAATATAAATCCCGTTGTTTGAAAAGTACTTTTTTATCGAAATCAGAATCAATTCGACGAAATTACGTATTTGAAAAAGAAAAATCTACATGATTTGATTTGAGATTTAAAAAGAGAAAGAGAAGCTTCTTTGAGGTCCGAAAAAACATTAACCATGCTAACTGTCCAAGTTTATTTGTATATATTCACTAAACAGATGTGTTTCGGTAGGTACCTATGTCTACTTAATATTTTACAAAACTACAGATAAAGTTCATGGTCACTATGATAACTCCAACCATGAGCCCGTGACTTATGTTAAAACGGTGCCTATCTAAGTCATCTCGAGTAGGAATTATAAAATTGCTAAGTCATGCTAGAAGTTAATGATGTTTTGAAAGAATAAAGCTATGGTAACTATGTAATACCTAAATATGATTGATTTCGAATTGCCAATAGCTACTTAAGTCTTACAACCCATTTTTAGCATGAAGGTCACGTTGACAAAGTGATGATGATGAATATTGATGAGTGTACCAATGCACGTTTTAAAAACAAACCGATACAACCGAAGAATATATTATATTATTATGAAGAATATATATACCTATATATATTATAATTATATTTTATTTATTATTATTATTATTTGTGTATCCTTTCCGAAACAAAATTCTATCTTAAATTTTATTTTTATTTGTTGTAAGTTTGTAACCACCGTGTAGTCCGTTTACCCAAAGGTTGACTGGTAGAGAATGCCTTGACGCTGATAATAATAACACACGTGTTAATACTTACGTTAAAAATATTTTTGAAATAAAGTTTGCTTTGTCGTGAGGGTTCTTTTGCTTCAATACCACTTTCGAGTCCATTTTCACTTATTTATGAAGCACAAAGCAGATTATTTTTGTTACCTATACTGTTTCCTGCAGGTCTATATAAATCCGTGGAGTTTATTAATAGCACTGGCGAATGTTTTGTAGCTTTAAGCGGTAATATCACTTGTAGCAACTTTATAGCCATACGAGTCAACGTTACCTATGAATTTCCAACACAGTAAGCAGTTCGTTTTCAAAACAGATTGCATAATATACTACTCATGAATTTTAGTACTGTTCTACCGATTCACTGACCACTGGGTTGTTTAGTATTTGTATGGACATTAATAAAAATAACCATGTACTTAAAATCAATTATTCGTTTTCTAAAACTATGGGTTTTATAGTAGCGAGGCAAATATAAATTCCATTTGTTAAGTATCACAGTTAAGTAGATTGGTAGGTTGGAAAACCGCGAGCCGTCCACCACGAGCATTAAACCCGAGCGTCGCCGGCGTACTGACGGACGGAATTGACGGAAAGCCCGCCTGACGCCTGTGGTGCTCTCTCACATCACACAGCTGTGGTATATCACAGAGGCTTGTGTGCTCTACTGTAGCTCCAGTGCTCCACAATCTATAAATAAGTTCCTACGTATACCTAAGCGTTCTCAACGATAGTCTGTGTTACTAACACAGTGTTGTAAGTCAGTAGAAACACGGAACACACAAGAAGAAGAGTAGTTTACGCCTGTGAGGGAACTATAAAACAAATCTCAGATTCATTGAATCAATAAAGAGAAATTGACCGAAGATGAATTCAAAGCTGCGCCGACATAGTAATTCAAGTGTCGCAGACAATTTATAAGTTTGGTAGGTAATAAACTATAAACAATTTATAATCAATACGGAACACTTAATACAATATTAACACACTCAATAATTAGTAGGTACCTAAAGGGAAAAATTGGCTTATTTATCTATTTTGGTATATAGGTAATAAAGTAGGNATAAGTTTGGTAGGTAATAAACTATAAACAATTTATAATCAATACGGAACACTTAATACAATATTTACACACTCAATAATTAGTAGGTACCTAAAGGGAAAAATTGGCTTATTTATCTATTTTGGTATATAGGTAATAAAGTAGGTACCTATATTAATGTCTGCATTTGATTCAATTAGCTCTGAGAAGAAAATTCGAAGTAGCTCGGGATATTGCACAAAACAAACGAATACAATATATAATATACCTATAGGTACCTACTTATTATATATTTTTTTTGTAAAAGACTAGATAAAAGTTTCGGAAGTCGGTTGTAGTTCATTTTATGATAACGACTTCCGAAAACAATCAATTGATTGAATATTAATGTTTATTGCTTATTTTTTTGGTCGTTATAGTAATAAATAACGACCAAAAAATATTAAGTAATACCTAGTTAAAAACTCATTCGTTGCGTTTTATTTACAACTATATATTTCGAGATATTAAACATATGCAGCAGTAACTAGTACTAACACTATCGTTTAGGGTTTAGTTCAAGCAAAATGAACTTAAGTACCTATGTAGGTATGTCGTTTTGTGGCAAAATGAAAGAAAGAAAGAAAAGGTTTATTTACCAATTTACCTTTTCTTTCTTTCTTTCAGTTATTTAATGGCTTTTTTATCAATCTCTCATGTAGCTTTGGACAGTGTTAACCAACTTTTTTAGCTGACCGCTATTTTTATCGAAGAAACCACGTCGCGTGCTTGCGTCGCAGTCGGGTCCTAACATAGAAATATTTATTATATCTATGGGTCCTAAGATCGCTGATGTTTCGCAAAGTTGTGTGATTCGCTTGAACGCTTGCGCTTCGATCTGCCATTGGGCAGTTTTAACATGTGCTTAAAAAATAGTTTTGTGAATCAAAGTAAGTAAACTCGACTCTCCTTTCGCAGTTATGCTGGAATAGATTTCTGTAGAAATAAGCATCACCTTTGTACCTATTTTCTGTTTCCATCTTCTTATCTTTTTAGTAAATGTGTGTACTTACATCCTAAATGGTAAAATAAATAAGTTTCCAATTTTGTGTAGGGATTTAGTTTTTTTAACTCGGAAGTTGTAAAAACAGAACATCACGGATATTTTATTTGCAAGTAGGTAAGTAATTACCTACGAGTAGATGTGAAACCGCAACATTTTTTTTTGCTTTACATATACTTATACCTAATATTATAATTGGTCCCACTCATTTAGTAAAAGTTGTTTTACTACTGAGCAAGTACTTTCA
>NDFZ01002110.1:0-16487 GCA_002192655.3 Mamestra configurata | reverse complement strand
TAGTTTTTTTATGTAAGAACTTGGTACCAACTACCTATCGATTTAAAATTGGAGTTACCTACCCCAAAACCAGTAAATTAAAAAAAATACAATATCAATCGTCATCTTTTAAAGTTTTATTACAATTATACACTTTCGTTTAAGCCGTTTATTAGAATTATCCATAGAGTCAGTCCGCTTTGTGCATCTCAAGAAGTACTTTATCTCAAAGAAACATATGTAACATAAACAATGACTAAAACAGTAACAGGGCACAAATGTCCTAAACAACGAAACCGATCTCCTTGCAAAACTTACAAAAAACCGCCGTACCTACTTGTCGTATATGGCCCAAACCGCGTCCTATTACAACCCCTCAATCGACCGCGCTCGCAATAAGCGCGGGGGCATAATAATATTAAATAATATTCCATATTCCCATTTTTATACTTATTATTATATTTGTATATTTCTTTTATATATGCTCCGTGATCAGAATCGATCAGAATACCAGCGCTGCATTATTTATTTTTTAGATATCGCAGCATTAGCTAAGATAGGGACCATTTTGGCCTCGCACAGATAATTATTTTATTATATAATTATCCATGTTTGTTGCATTATATGTTTAGTTATTAATTTTATTTTACTGTTTTGTTTGTCTTGTGTGAGTCCCAAATAAACATTTTGCTTTCTTTCTTTAATATAAAAAATATGACTAACAATTACAAACACAACACAAAATTCCTAAAGAACGAAAACGTTGCCCTGCAAAAAAACTGCCATACTTGTCGCATGGCTCAACTGTCCCCTGTTACAACCGCCCCACACCCGACCGCGCTCGCGATAAGCGCGGGCGCATATAACGCGGTTGTTAGCCGCGGCGATACAAAAACGCCCTGACATGAGAACCACTCTCACTTGTACAGAGTAGGCAAGGAATAGAGATGACATGAGTATAGGTTTTAAATGACGTTATTGGTGGTGGGAGTTATTAAACGTACTTGGTCGCGTTAATGTAAACGTCTTTTTGTATTGAAACTAGAAAAGCGTCGTCTGGTTTCAATGACATAAAAACTATTTTGTTTCATACGATGTAACATTAAGCGAACGTTAACGCAATTGAGTACGTTTAAAAACTCGCACTAAAACCTATTATCAAAATATCGGGTCCGCGCCCACTCGACCCGCTAAAACTCTACCCGAAGAATAATATCAGAAGGGTTTACTACCAATTCAGTGCCATTTGTACAGTCAGGCACAGTGATATTTTAATTCTAAATAACTTATTAAACATAGAATATTTAATATTTTGTCTTGGTTGTCAATGATTACGTTTAAAAAATGTAGCTTTATAAAGATAGCCTCTACCTCGCTTCAACTGGTTTTTTGGAAACATTAGACGAAGCGGCTCATATTATTTATTGTTCGAACTGGTTCTGTCTCTTTCTAGCGAGACAATATTGCAAGTAACCGATAAGGGATAAAGGGTGCCGATGTGATAAGAAAGTAAAGTACCTATGCATGATTAGATTGTCATTCACAATGTCAAGTGACGGGCCTTCTCAGGGCAGAATGCGTAAAAATATTAATTAATTTCTAATCTATGTGGCCAAAGTTTATTTATACCGGCTGCACCGAAAAAATAAATATTCCACAGTGTAGGCCTGTGTCAATAAAAAAACGGGACCGAAGTGCAGTGGTCAAGTGAAATTAGTTTTTAACTCTGACAGTGTACAAATACACAGTGCACATTCTCCACAGTGCGAAACAGATACTTCCAAAAATGTTGTTTTGTAAATTTTAGATCAAAATAAAATGAGGTTTGTGTGTTATGGATCAATGAAAAATATATATATAAAACATGTAATGAAACAAAGTACAAAGCCATATAAAAATAATAAGTACTTGCTTGTTTAATTATTATTGATTTATTTATTCAATCATTGTTTAAATTTTACACTCTTTGGGTGCAAGCATTAAATCGACACTTTCCTGTCTGGCTATAAATCGATGTTTTTACGCCTATCAATATCAACAGAAATAATCAGGTATTATTCTTCGGGTCGAGTATAAATGTGTCGAGTGGGCGCGGACCCTAAATATCAACATGTTATTTCGTTCTTAAAGTGTTTAATGAAGTTTCGCATAAAGTTAAAAATAAGTAGGTATCTACGAGTTGTGCTAAGTTAGTTTCAACTATTAACTCACCATAATATCTACTATATTAGTTAACCTAACCAAGCAACTCCAAAATAGAACAAAATGACTATGATAAAAATCCTTGGCTCCATGTTTCAAGGCGTAAGTAAAGTAGCCACATTTTCAAAAGCGTATAAGTTCTCCAATAACGCCATAAAATTAGCTACAGCACTATTTCAAACATCAAATAGCACTCATAAAAAAAATATTTTCTGATCTCATCAACTCATCCGAAACCCAATAAAAATCTCATAAACACGAGCTTTTCATTACGAAATAATTCGAATAACACAAAAAGTGACCATAAAATAAAAAATCATTGCACGTATATTTTACAACATAATTTACAGTTCATAAAAATAAAAATTGATGATGGTATCGCCTCTGACTTTTCATTGCTCTATGTAGGATCACTCACCGTTTTATGAGCAATTTTATAGGGAAAAAAAGTATGGGCGGAGGCGCGTCGTCCTTCTACCAAGGTCGACTGGTTGGAACCCTTGCCCGGATGGTGGTGGCAAGAAATTGTGAAATGTAGCTATTGTCTTTTGGAAGGATAGAAAGTTTTTATGGATGTGTGTGTGTGTGTATGAGTTTTGTTAATATGGGATCCTTGTGTGTGTTTGTCTGTAGTGTGCTGTGTGTAAGTGACAACGTTTATATTTATTTATGGTTATTGAAAATGGTTGGCTGTTAATACGTTCTAAGATTGAAAAACATCATTTTTACTACAGGAATTTAATTCAAACGAAGAATTACATGAAGTAGATGTAATAATATTTGAAATTGGAAACACTTATAGTTAGTAGAACGCAAATTTTCGTTAATTCAGTGCAACAAATTGTCAAAAGCTCGCTAAATGCTGGTTTTGATTAAATGAATTTTCCACAGTTAATCGTTTCACCTGACATCGTTTAATTTGTAACGTTTCAAAAAAACGGGTATGAGTTATCAATTGTCATTATTACCTATCTACACTAATATAATAAAGCTGAAGAGTATAAACGTGCTAAATCTTTGAAACTACCAGTCGGATTTGGCAAATTATTTTTGTATTTGAAGGGCCACATTCACGAGGAAGACTATGTGGCTATGTGGGAATGGGAATAACGGGATATATGCGCGTACGAAAGCTAGTTTTTATATTAGCACACAAAACATTAAATAAGAGAAAAATATATAGTATGATATTAATTTTAGTCATATCTATTAAGTTTTTTTTTGTCTTTTTATGTTAACATAACGTTTTTACACACGATGTCTACATTTCTTTTATTCGACTCTCCTTTCGCAGGTATGCTGGAAGAGATTTCTTTAAAAATAAGCATCACCTTTGTACCTATTTTTCTGTTTCCTTCTTCTTATTTATTTGTTAAATGTGTGTACATAAACTGTTAAATAAAATAAATAAATACAGAGAGCTCTAAGTTACTGCTTATTTCAAAAGTCATACCTTCTGATAGTGAAAAGAGTAATTTCCCCTAAGGTATGACAGCTCTATGCCACGCTTAGATAATATAGGTAAATAATTTATTTAACTACCTCCAATAACGATCAGATCCAATAAACTAAAACACACCATTCGACTAATCCATTGCAAATAAAACTATGCAACAGCCAGTTATAATAATAAACCGCTGATCTGACATTCACTCGAGAGCTTGAGAGCAGTGCATTACGCAAATATGTCTGATGAGTGGCAACATTTGTGCAATACTTACCGCTATTATATCAATACAGTGACGTTTAACTTAGGGTTGTAAAGGAGACGAAGCTGCCAGGGTTGCGGAATTTGTTCGAAAGAGTCACCGCGGCCCTGGAACGCAAAGGGCTTTAGAAGGAACACGGATGGGTTTTAAGTCAGTAAGAGTCTGACACACCCTTCCGCTCCACCCAGAGCGGAAGAAGTCATTTGATGATTTCCCAACCTTAAAAACATAAAACAACGGAGACGAAGGGGAAAATCTTAAGAAAAAAAAACCGGCCAAGTGCGTGTCGAGCCACGCACAGTGTTCCGTAGTTACTCGTCCCGAAACCTATGACAAAAAATAGCTAATTTTACTATGACACTAATAAACACACTTGGTTTTAAGTAATTTTCTATGGGGTTACTACGACATTTTTACCTAATCAGTTACATTTTATAAGTTGGTTAAATATTACTCGAAAACTTGCTGTGATAGTTTTCCTTTTAAATTCGTTATTTATGCTACTACCATTATTTTGTTCACGTCCCCAAAAACAACCGTTTAGCTGGCAGAGGGGGAGGACACTTGACTACTAAAAGTTAGCACTTTAAAGCTTAATATTTCGCAAGCGGATCCTCGGATAGAAAAATGGCGAAACTATAAGAGTTCCTCGTTGACTACGGAACCCTAAAAAAATACTTCATTGCTGATGAAACTATTTAAAAATTCTTTCATACTTGTTTATTAGAGCTAATGAGTATTTATTTGGCAAATAAAAAGCCTATGAAGTTTCACAGTACCGAGGTAGGATGTCTTGCGGAAGCTTCGCACTCACGGAAATCCGCTACAACCCTAGTTTGTATATAACTACATATGTATGTTCACATGACTGGACTAGATCGAAGATCAAAGTTCAGGTAGATGTAACAGCAAGCAGACAAGTAGGTAGGAATAGATGAGGCGAGAGATAGTCTATGGCCGATTTCTTGAAGATTTGCTTCGAAATTGGAATGTTGAACTGATTTCCTGACCTTCCTTGGCTCCTAGTACAACTTCTATCGCTACAGTATTTTCAAACATTGGTATGGAAACCTACGATACAGGGCCTAGCTAGCACGCATTTTTGAAGTACATATAGTACCTATTGTTATTGTTGTGAAATTCGAGTACAGTATTTTGTCTAAATTGTATGCGATATACACAATTTGTATCATACAAAAATATGAATATAGCATCCAATTCAAATCTAATACCTTTAAACGAGCAATTCTTGTATATATGTATATATACAATCTGAATCTCGGAAACAGATTTAAAGATTTTCATGAAATTTAGTATGCAGGGGGTTTCGGGGGCGATAAATCGATCTAGATAGGTTTTATTTTCAGAAAACGTTTACCAAAAAAAACGAGCGAAGCTCGGTCATCCAGGTACTAAATTTTATGTGCAAAATTATGTAAAGTGTTAGGTTACGTTACTATACTATTACGTCAACCATATTCGTGCTAGGCAAAGTTCTACATAAAGACAGTCCTCCAAAACGCCCGCCCGTCACCACTTCCTAGTATTTTAGCTGGGAAGAAATGGAGCAACAAACTCCCTAGCAACACATCTGTCTGTTGAGTTTTAAGAACTAGCCTTTATACAAAGGTATGTTAGTAGTCAGTATTCTTACAAAGAAAACAATACAACAAAGGTAACACGTAAAACATAAAACTAAATAATTCGCTACTTCAGCTAGCTAGCTCCATTATGCCAGCATAAACAGACAAACTCAAGCATAAAAACAATATCAAATCAAACTAAATAAGCCTCCAGACATGAAGGGTGTGCCCGCTTACACGTGCAGAGGGTAGAAAAAGATCTGTGACTCGACGCCACAAGTGATAAACAAGGGCCATCAAAATTAAACAATAAGCAGATAATGGTTATAACAATAGTAAAAACTATGGCTAACAAGACGACCTTTCACCACAAGCAGCACCCGTTCACGAGCATAACGCAAAGACCAGCCATTACCCCCCTCCCTCGCCATATTCAATGATCTCCCAACTTACCTTTTATCCTCATGTATTTTGTCAACAGTCTTCGTAACGGTACTAAATGCACAACATTTCAATGCCTCCCTATCTCAACCACCAGCCAGCCTCTAATTAAACAATCCGACACTAACTGGACCGAAAACAAGTACCCAATTCGACACAAACCCTTATCACTATCCGAATTCCTCCGATGTCCGGTTCTGGGGTGAACGACCTGCTTTCGTACAAAAGATCGGCGCGGATAGTGCGCCTGCGCAGCTTATCTGCGACCGCGCGGATCTAGGCGACATGACGGGCTCCGGGGAATTCTGCTGATCCACTGAGCAGATAACTGGGCTCTGATTTTGAGAAGTTGAGGTTTATTTTAGTTTTGAATTGGATGTCGGGTTAGCTAAGTGGATTATTTCGATATTTCTCGAAGTTGAGTATTGTCGCTTCTGGTTACTTAAATCATTATACGTCTAAAATTTTCCCTGAACAAGGAAGCTTTTCCAATTTTTTACAGCTCTCAGATTTAGTCTTTAATGCTGGACTGGACTAAATTACTCAAAAAATTGCCAAATAAAAATCAAATTTATTACATCCATTACTATATGCCTCCAAAATAGCTTCCCACACCGGTTTTAGCTTGTTATATTAGAAAAAATGGACTAGTTTGTCTGTCTATGGCATCCGAAGACTGTCGTGGCATTACATATATGCATACCTAGCCTTCATTTCAATTTTTTTATACACTCATCTATGAGCATATGTTGCTTATTAATAACAAAGTAAAATTACTACCATCATCAAGTTTACCGTGAAATAACTGCGTTTCACCTTCATAGCCTTTTCAAGAAAATTATACATAAATAAGGTGCCTAAGCTATCTCCTAAGGCCTGCGGACGGCGAGAGTTGGGTGGCTCGCTGTCCGATCACCACCAGGCCTGGGTCGATGGCACATTGTGTTACACGCGCGCCTCAAAGAGATGTCAGCATGGGAGACGGGGCCCACTGGGGCCAGAGCCTGCCAGGGTTACGGAATTTGTTCGAAAGAGTCAACGCGGCCCTGGAACGCAAAGGGCTTTAGAAGGAACACGGATGGGTTTTAGTCAGTAATAGTCACGCCCTTCAAGAAGTCAATTGATGATTTCCCATAAAAAATCTATCTCCTAAACATAGAGGAAAAGGAATTAAACCAGTTAGTAGGAACCTACTATATCCTACTGCAGTAGCTAACATTGTTACAATTGTATTGGGTAATAGTGAATTAGCTAGCTTTTTCTCGTGGCTTCACTCCGCTAGCTACATGAACCATGCATTTCCCCGGGATAAAATACTTGTCTAAATTTAGCACTATTTGTTTCAGCGTTAGAATTTTTGTAACCGGAACTGTACTTCAATTGCCACGTCCTGCTCAGCTGTACGACTTCGGATCTCGGAGTTTGTAACTCAGTCTTTTAGCCGTATGCCAAACATAGAAGGCTCCATGGCTCTCTGTACAACTCTCATCCTGTACACGGCCTCCTGCGTGAGCGTCTACGTCTCAGTACCGTAAGTCATTGTGAACAAAACCCCCGCAGTGATGATAGGTGGCGTAAGGTGGCGTCCTCGGCCTGAAAGAAGATGTGTCGTTCGTCCACCAGCGAGTTGGGCAGACGACATTGTTGCCATCGCAGGTAGAAACTGGATGTGGCTGGCTCAGGAACGTGGGGATTGGCACAAGAAAAGCAAGACCTATGCTCAGCAGTGGGTAAAGTCGGCCTGTGAATGATCTTTAACATTTTTTACTATTTATTAGATGAAGATTATATGGTATGTCATGATTTCCCCTATTCATTCAAGCAAATCAGTCCAGTGTTTTACATTTTGAAAGTTAACACTTAACTTAGCTCTATATAACCTAAGAAGGATTTAAAATGTCATAAATATTTAAATTAGCATCTAACCAGAGTGAAAGCTGGGTCTTAGACTAAACAGGGCTATGATTTGAAATGTTTTGTTTTCGTATATAGTGCTTTTTCTGAGCAAGTGTTGGATAAGCTGCCAATTTGACTTCGTTTATCTGAATCATAAGTAAAAATGTTATTAAATAAATCAAAAATGAGACTAATTCATGTATCAGATTTACTCACAAACAAAATATTCGGTTTACGCCTGTAAAGTGCATAATTTCTCAAGCTATCCAGGCTACTTGTGTACCAGGGCCACATAATATTAGCAGAGCTTCTTCCTTCAAATGTTCATAAATAGTAGTACAACAATATTGCTATTCTCCTTAAATCTCATAGAGAAAACTGATGAAGTAAACATGAAGGGAGCTGTCAATTCATCCAAACGAAAGTTGAATTTCAGTTCACTTTAAGCTTACTTCAGACTTCACCACGTTTTCACGGCGATACTTTTACAGAATCGACTGTCAGTATGTACTCTGCACACTGACTCCTGCCCGCTATCAAAGCGTTGTATGACATAGATCTGAAAACGAAACTTAGCTGCTGCTGAGAAAGTACCAGGGTTACATAAGAGTAGTAAAGATCTGATGAGTTTCGGTCGCCCACTGGTCTAACATTAAGTAGTTCTGCTAACAAAGATTCGGATTGAGTAATATCGTGTATCCGTGTCATTGTTGACTGAAGAACGGTTTGTTAACATACGGGAAGACACTGTGAGATGGCACGCTGCGGTTTTTGAACTTAGTTTAGATTCGACGACTTTTTCAGTTCAAAGTGCCTGTTAAAGGTTGAAAAAAAATTTTAATACTTACAGTTCTATGGCAAAGCAACTTTGTCTGAACCTCAAACTGTGATTCAAATAGTAGGTTTATTATAATTTGTCGAATTTATATCTCCTTTTGATAAGGGACACAATGAAGAGTAGTTGCGTTTTTATATCCTGACTTTATAATTCGAAATAATTATAATCGATCGCGACCAACCCAAGTGTGACTTTAGGTTAGTGTATTTGAAGTTGATTTTTTTAAGCAACCATTTTATAGAAAGGCACTTAAAAAGTATAGATTAAGGAATTTCAACTTGGTAATGTTCAGACATTACAAAGTTTAAATTCGTAAAGTTTATTGTTGACATCATTATCTCGAATACTAAATTAAAAAATGGGCTTAGTATGGCAATGTTTCAACAGTCGCTTATCAAGATACAGAAAGAATAAAAAAATGCAATCTATTTCTGTCTTTTTAACTCAATAATGACATTCTCAGATTAGATTATCTGCTTAACTATTTAAAGATAAACTCATTAAGGGTTACGATGACTCATAAAGGTTTAAGTGGCATGGAGCTCTCCATTGCTCTGCGTTCCTGGTACTTATTGGGGATCATTAGAGCTATTTACGTTGCTTAAGGTGCTTATAAAAATGTCCAGTTAACGTCGTAGAAATCTATTTATTGCAAACGTTTAAATAGGTTCTAAGATGGGTATTTCTGCAATAGAAGTTGGTATTATTATACCAATATATTTTTTTGTGTATTTATTTTATTTTTCTCTCCTGTGAATGGAACAATTACTATAATTAACGTTAGCCATCTTATTAGAATCTAGAGGGGTTTAGCAAATCAAAGATAGTTTTAAACTACAGAGGAGGTTCAAAATATATAGTTTCTACACTACTAGTCACTTAACCTAAAGACCAAATAAAACCTTTATAGGTAACGCTAAATTTATTTTGTATACTTAATTAAGGATACTGCACCTACCCTGTACCTATTCATAATAAAAAATCATTTCAAATAAAATAAGCATTTCACTACATATTATGAAATTAAGTCCCCCGCCACGTCTGTCTATCTGTTCGCGATAAACTCAAAAACTACTGAACGTTATTCAAGAAAAAGCTGCATTCGTTCCGAATTTCCTACGGGGACGGGAAAAATGGGATATATGCGTACGAAGTCGCGGACTAAAGCTAGCATTATTATAAAAGCTTCCACGGTCTCGCCCGTTACTGCTTTCCGTGTGTTACCAAACAAATATGTATAATGAAATTACTGATCGTACGTGTATGAGACAGATCGTATGCACATATACGTTTAGCACTTGAGTGCAATCGTACTAGGGTCACAGAGTAAATAAGGAGCCAACAGAAACCAAAAGTCTTATCCAATTTTACTGGGATACCCATCCCAGTGACTTAGGTACATAGGTACTTAAGCTATACCAGGTGGTTATGCCAAGGCAAAGGTATTCAAGTATAGGGCTACAATTGATGATCATAAACTTGCAAGGTTTTGACTTGTAACTTCGTTCTTCATATCCAACAACAAAGTTAGGCCCGATAGAAAAATCAATGAACAATTTATTCTCTAGCTTTCTTCAGCGGATCCAGTGGGATTCACAGGAATCGTGATTCGTGTAGCTTCCTTAAGAATGATTTCGTTTATTCATTGAAAACAATATATTTTTAAATATTTCAATATGCAATAAAAGAAAGTAGCCCACCGGTATCGGGAACAGCGACCAAGCTAGGGCTCCAGAGAGGGACCTCCTAACAATGCGAGCCGTGCCCAGAAGTACCGCTTTATTAATAAAGCCCGTGATCCAGCTGCCTAACGAGAGCCTCCTAAGGTGTTGGTCGAGGATCGTGGCTATTAAGCCATTGGCTGACACGACTATCGGTACAATGATTGAAAAAGAAAGAAAGAAAAATGTTTATTTGGGACTCGCACAAGACAAACAAAACAGTAAAATAAAATTAATAACCGAACAGTAATATAATTATATAACTAACATGGATAACTATATAATAAAATAATTATCTGTGCCAAAATGCTGAGTTCACATCCCACATGTCGACAACCTCCAAGTCGAGCCAAGTCAATATATTTGATTTGTTATTATTGTTATCGTATCAGAACTCCAGAGATTCTATTTTACCATTTCTATTTTATCCATCGATTGCTTTAGGTTCTGACTCTGTCGACTATTTATTCAAGTCCATGTTCAAGTGGGCATTGATCAGCAACGAACGGTTGTTGACAAAAAAATGTTCGGTATGTTGAAACTAAACGCTACCGGTCGAGAGGCAATGAATGCAATGATATGCGCTCTCATGGCTTCCTAGTGGACGGTCAATAAAACTCAATAGTTTGATGTTCTGAAGTCAAATGTTTGGTCAAATCGTTGAGAACGAGAAGTCGATGAGAAAAAATAAAAATAAAAGCTAGGTAGGTACCTAAGAAAGTAAATAATACGACTGCATGAAAAGCGAACGAAATAGACTGGAAGATTGTATATAAAACAGTGTATTAGTACAAATTAACGAATGATTGTATATGTAGAGACACCGACCGAGTCAAACCATTACCTCTGGTGTTGTGGTGCTTAGTTTATTTAGTTTATAAGTTAACTAAGCAATATGTGAAACTAATAAATAAATAAAACAAAAAAATAATTAAAAAGCCTACAAACTTAACTGTAAAGATCACGAACAAGACGAGAGAGTATCATATTCATCATTTTCGGCAAATTCTTCTACCATCGGACATCAAGACGCACTGCAAGTTACCATCCCTACCTTGTTGCTATTCCACCAATTCGCACTAAACGTTTTCAAACTTTTATAATGCGCACAGCAATGGAGTGGAACTTCCTGCCTTTCTTTTTTTTAATGTTGGGAAATCATCAAATGACTTCTTCCGCTCTGGGTGGAGCGGAAGGGCGTGTCAGACTCTTACTGACTAAAACCCATCCGTGTTCCTTCTAAAGCCCTTTGCGTTCCAGGGCCGCGGTGACTCTTTCGAACAAATTCCGCAACCCTGGGGAACTCTCTGCCTGCGTCTGTGTTTCCGAACGCATACAACCCTAATCTCTTCAAAATTAGAGAGAACAGGCTTCTTCTGGGTAAGCTCGCTCCATCGTCATTTCATTTCAAATCAATCGAGTTGTATACAGGAAGACAATCTTTACAGCAGTAGACAGGTAGATTCTCTGTATAGACATCCCGTTGAATTTTTTGTTCATAAGAAGTAAGCGGAGAAAGGATTTCTTAAAAGTTAAATATAGCGGCTTCCATCAAAGCTTTAATTGCGGCTTCAGCCATAGCAAAGGAGCCTTTACAAATGCATTTTATTGCCGCCTGAAAGAATGCGTTAATCAGAACCACCATGCAGGAAATACTTGGATGAAAGTGTTTACTTCAACAAGAATTGTTTGTTGTACTGAACTGCACCAAAGTTCCATGATTTTGTTCACCCAAAGCGTTCGGCGACGATGACGCGAGCGCGAGTTACATGATTTTTGTTCACCCAAAGCGTTCGGTGACGATGACGCGAGTTCCATGATTTTTGTTCACCCAAAAAGTACACAATATATACACAGTGTAAATATAGCTCATGGAAAGCGTTCGGTGACGATGACGCGAGTTCCAAAAAGTGCTCAACGCGCCTTAAGAAGTTTTCACTTCAAACGTGCTTTTCCGGATAATAATCTTTCTCTGTGCCAAATTTCAGAACCGTTTGGCGGTTCTGGATTTGATTCAGCAACAAAAATCCATCATTTCATCCATCCAAACTTTCGCATTTATAGAAGTAATTTTGAATTTTAAAGTTAAAATACATAACCACAATATTTGTGCCAAGACCCCTCACAGTAGAATCAACTCGTCAGAGACACCAGAACTCGTTCAAACATCCACCAGAATCTCTGCCTTGACTTGTGTCTATCAATATCTGCCCCATAAAGGACCACGTCCGAGTTGGCAACAGAACAATCTCTTGTTCTCGACACGAATATGACGACAATAAATAACTATTACACAACGGTGCGCCCACTACGAAGGCAGGTCACCATGGTGATAATAATTTGCATCTCGAAAACCGGGAAGCTTGGTTATCAACAGAACAAACGTACATCAGAGCTTTCTCTACACCACAGAACTGAAATTCAACTCTATCTTCTGCACACTCTAAGGTTTAAACTCGCGTGATGTTGTCAAGAATATTTGAGCGAATAATTCTCGGAAAATAGAATGAAATCCAGCCCGTTGTAGGCTGAACGCCTAAATATCTCGGCTAGGTAGATAAGGCGCGCTTCGGCGTATATAGCCTTTCCGATGATATAATGTTTCGAATAAAGTTTGTGTTTTCAATATAATGATTTTGTTGTTTGAATTTGTAATAACGCCTTCGGGCTTCGCTTTGAGTGTTAGATTTTGAACTCTGTTGTTCCTGAATAAAGTTTAGGATACACAAATTTTGTTGTGTAATTAGTAGAATTGTTAGGTCCCTGTTATCTACGTTATCAGTGAGTTTATATCTGGTTTGAAACCTAAATTGTACAATGAAGGTCACTTTATAGGTCCATTCCAGTTTACAATTAAACCAAAGTCCAGGATCGGAATGTTTTGATAATAATGAACCAAATCGATTGCAAATCGTTGATAGTGGTAAATATTCATATTTTACTTTGGCCGGTAGACACAGTGACATTCCATCAGCGGTACAAAATGGAGCTGGAGCTCTAAAATACAGGCATACGCTGAGTTACGACTCCAGATGTCCCACATTTTTTTCGAAACTACGTATGTACCTATCTAGAATAAAATAGAAAACATTTATTCGACACAGACACAACACAACAGCAACAAACAAATAGTAAAACAAAAAAAAATAAACACAATGGAACGTAACGTAACAATGATGTAGTAAAATGTTGTAAATGTTGTTGTTTGTTGTTGTTGTGTGTGTTTGTGTTGTAAGTGTATCTAACATAATGATGTCATTTGTGGAAAGAAATATATGATTTTATTATAACTTATCGTTTTATTATAGCAATACAAATGTTTGGGATTTACCACTTGTCATTTCGATAATATATGTTAGTCTCTTGATTCCGACAGTTCCTGTGCTTCTTGCATCTAGCGACCTCGAGCCGCCCTCACTAGAGTCTTTTGCGTTTTGCGATTGACATAGTCACAAAACACAAAATAGTACGGAACTGTCGATGTAGCGATGCTTTTTTTTTATTAAGGATGGGAACTCATCAAATGACTTCTTCCGCTCTGGGTGGAGCGCATNCTTTTGCGTTTTGCGATTGACATAGTCACAAAACACAAAATAGTACGGAACTGTCGATGTAGCGATGCTTTTTTTTTTATTAAGGATGGGAACTCATCAAATGACTTCTTCCGCTCTGGGTGGAGCGCAAGGGCGTGTCAGACTCTTACTGACTAAAATCCATCCGTGTTCCTTCTAAAGCCCTTTGCGTTCCAGGGCCGCGGTGACTCTTTCGAACAAATTCCGCAACCCTGGCAGATGTAGCGATGCTTGCGGAAGGTCAATGTCCAGCAGTGAACGTCTTACAGCTGAAATGGTGATGATGAATGGTTTAACCCATGCCACGTGTAATGACGTAAATTTTGACACGACCAGTCGACACTATGCGGAGGAGTGAGGAGACAAGTGATAAGAAATACTGCAAGACAAGAAGGCAGACCATGAAAATATTGATGGATTAGCGAATGATNACCCATGCCACGTGTAATGACGTAAATTTTGACACGACCAGTCGACACTATGCGGAGGAGTGAGGTGACAAGTGATAAGAAATACTGCAAGACAAGAAGGCAGACCATGAAAATATTGATGGATTAGCGAATGATAAGAGTAGCTAAGAATGAAATGAAGTGTAAAGACGGTTAGAAAAAGGTGGAACCCAAATAAATCGGGATCCCCGTACGAGGATGATCAAAGAAATCGAAAGAAAATGTACCTAATCATAAAAATTCCGAATCGGAAAAGTTGTAGCTGTCAGTAGGTACGTAGGCCATTCTCATTACAAAATATTTGTACAAGACGACAGAATAATAAGTAATATCAATTTGTTGAAAAATCATTCTCATTACAGATTCGTCTCGGTCTGGATCTAATCATGCAATTTACAATCAGAACCGATTGCGCAACGATTGCAAAATTCCGTCCTTTCAATTGTACAAACAACATGTTGACTAAGCGTTTTCGTTTGTCATTTCATTGATTGATTGGAACTTAATTACAGGCTTCTGTTTGCTTGCTGTTTTTATGTCCGTCGTCTCATTTGGCTATTCCCACTCCATTCTTATTTATTTCTTTTGCTACAATATTACAAAAATCAAGTTCATGTCTTTTTGCAGATTGTAAATGATACCCTTTTTTATGGATGGGAAATCATCAAGTGACTTCTTCCGCTCTGGGTGGAGCGGAAGGGCGTGTCAGACTCTTACTGAAACCCATCCGTGTTCCTTCTAAAGCCCTTTGCGTTCCAGGGCCGCGGTAACTCTTTCGAACAAATTCCGCAACTGTAACTGACACCCTAAGTTTACGTATTTGCCACCAACTGCATCAGACTGCTTTAAAAGTGAATTGTTCGCAACTTTTAGTCGATTTTTGCGGTCAGTGTACTATGACGTGCTAATGCCACCCAATTCCGACCNCTGACACCCTAAGTTTACGTATTTGCCACCAACTGCATCAGACTGCTTTAAAAGTGAATTGTTCGGAACTTTTAGTCGATTTTTGCGGTCAGTGTACTATGACGTGCTAATGCCACCCAATTCCGACCATATAAAAGGGATAGTGCTATACGCTATGTATAGCTTCGTCTCTCTCTTAGAGCGGAATCTCGATCGTTTTAAGACTTCATAGCAGGGCCCCAGGTTTTTACTGAACTAAATTAGGATACTGCTGGATGTAGCTCCCTCTAGAATCATGGATTCGCCATCTTAGATTTAGTTTATTCAAACCGCAATTTGATTTGTGATAATAATCCTTTCTCATATATTTATACCTTTCTCCTGTTAGAAGATAAAAAACAAACGTGTTCCTATTTTCTTGGAAAGTGAACGTTAAACAGTTAAATCTGTCTCGAATGGACGCCCAGAGAATACTAATCCTTTTGGCGGGAAAGCGGCCGAGACGACGAACTTTGGCATTCAGTTGGCATTATATGGAGATCAGAGTCTGGGGATATTAAATCTTTTCTTGAGAGAATTTCTTCAGAGAGTCTGTGAGTCTGGTACAAACGTTTCGAATAGTGATAAAACTAACATGTTTTTCGTTAGCCATTCTCATACATTGGAAGATATTGACAAGCTTTTGATTGTGACCCGTTTGTTTAGGTAGTTCGGTATTGTTTTTCAAGACCTACACTTACACTTGACTCCAAGACGAATGATTCCTAGTCAGTCTTCGATACTTATTAAAATCTTATTTGATCTTTAAGTTAAAAAGCACTGGATTTCAAAACGACAGCAATATCTCTAGAAATCTCGCTTATTGTTTCCAAAACCCTAGGATCCAGCTTGCCATCTGCCTTATTAATACTGAAAGATTATCATCATCAGGAGATCATACTATGCGTAAACAAAACACCACAATCAAACGCTACATGTACAATAAAATTGTACATAATTATGACTAATATCAGACGCACCCATGGATGACAATGATCATCCATAGACCACGTTGTTGCATGTAAACAATAGACTACGTTCACGCTTGGCTGAACCTACCTTGGACAAAGATAAGTACGCATAGATGGAACACTTCGAATAACTTACAAAGAGGATCTTTCCGTTACTGAAACCCTAGTACATAAATGTCAA
>NDFZ01002109.1:0-16474 GCA_002192655.3 Mamestra configurata | reverse complement strand
TAGCATCCGATAAAACCTTAGCGCATTACAATCCGCAAGCTAAACTAATATTAACGGTAGACGTGTCACCAACAGGGTTAGGAGCTGTTCTATCTCAAAAAGAGGATGACGGGTTAGAAAGACCGATATCATACGCCTCGCGGACGCTATCAGCAGCGGAAAAAAATTACGCGCAAATTCAAAAAGAAGCCACCGCGATAATTTTTGGCGTAAAACGTTATCATCAGTACCTTTATGGACGGGCGGAACCATTTGTATTAAGAACGGATCACAAACCACTATTAGCTATATTCGGCCCACATAAAGGCATCCCGGAGGTATCCGCTAATCGGCTACAAAGATATGCCATATTCCTAATGGCCTATAACTACTGCATTGAGTATATCAGTAGCAAACTTAATAGTGCGGACTATTTATCGCGGGCGTGTGACGACAACATAACAAAAGCGCGGGCCGACGAGCTTGTTGATAGTATGTGCGATCGCGCTAGCTACGTCAACTTTGTAGTGGAGGGAGACTTACCGGTGACAGTAAGCCATTTGCGTAGCGAGACGGAGCGCGACAGCATTTTAACTACGGTCAAGCGTTATGTTTTAAACGGGTGGCCTAGGAAGGTGAATGATATAGGCCTACAACCATTTTTCAATTGTCGAACGCAATTATCATACGAAAGCGGTATCTTAATGCGTGGGCATAAGGTCGTAGTTCCCGCGACATTNGCACGTCATAGATAGGCACGGAGTAAGGAAGTCGCCCGATAAAGTAAAAGCTATTTTGCAAGCACCTACTCCAACAAACGTGTCACAATTGCAGTCATTTATAGGTCTCACTAATTATTATCGGAACTTCGTGCCAGACGCGTCGTCCATACTTAGTCCATTGTATAATTTATTAAATAAAAACACTAAGTGGCAATGGACCCACGAACATAATAAAGCGTTCGAAGAAATAAAAAACATTTTAGCATCCGATAAAACCTTAGCGCATTACAATCCGCAAGCTAAACTAATATTAACGGTAGACGCGTCACCAACAGGGTTAGGAGCTGTTCTATCTCAAAAAGGGGATGACGGGTTAGAAAGACCGATATCATACGCCTCGCGGACGCTATCAGCAGCGGAAAAAAATTACGCGCAAATTCAAAAAGAAGCCACCGCGATAATTTTTGGCGTAAAACGTTATCATCAGTACCTTTATGGACGGGCGGAACCATTTGTATTAAGAACGGATCACAAACCACTATTAGCTATATTCGGCCCACATAAAGGCATCCCGGAGGTATCCGCTAATCGGCTACAAAGATATGCCATATTCCTAATGGCCTATAACTACTGCATTGAGTATATCAGTAGCAAACTTAATAGTGCGGACTATTTATCGCGGGCGTGTGACGACAACATAACAAAAGCGCGGGACGACGAGCTTGTTGATAGTATGTGCAATCGCGCTAGCTACGTCAACTTTGTAGTGGAGGGAGACTTACCGGTGACAGTAAGCCATTTGCGTAGCGAGACGGAGCGCGACAGCATTTTAACTACGGTCAAGCGTTATGTTTTAAACGGGTGGCCTAGGAAGGTGAATGATATAGGCCTACAACCATTTTTCAATTGTCGAACGCAATTATCATACGAAAGCGGTATCTTAATGCGTGGGCATAAGGTCGTAGTTCCCGCGACATTACAGGATAGTATATGTAGGGAATTACATAGCTCGCATTTCGGTGTGGTGAAAATGAAAGCGGAGGCTCGCAAGCGGTTGTGGTTCCCCGGCGTGGACGCCGCGCTGGAGCGAGTAGCGGGCGCTTGTGACGTGTGCTGCGCGCTGCGGCCTGCGCCGCCGCACGCCCCTCTCGCGCCTTGGCCGTTACCGCCGCAACCTTTTTACCGGGTACACGTGGACTTTTGTGGGCCAATTCACAATTACATGTTTTTAATAATTGTGGATGCATATAGCAAATGGGTCGAATGTTACGATGTATCGTCGACGTATAATTCAAAAGCCGTTATAAATAAACTATACGATTTAATGTCGCGATTCGGAATTCCGCATACGTTGGTGAGTGACAATGGCACATCCTTCACATCATCGGAATTCAATAATTTCTGTAAACTTAACGGCATTGAACACGTTTTGTCACCTGTATATCACCCGGCTAGCAACGGGCAAGCAGAAAGCATGGTAAAAGTGGTAAAAAAGGGACTTAAGGTTATATTACTGGAGGGTTGTAATAAAAAAACAATTAACGAAAAGATCGCAAAATTACTATTCGATTACAGGAACTCTAAAAATAGTACCACCGAAAAATCACCCGCGGAAATAGTATTTGGGCGCTCGTTGCGCTCACGGCTGGACTTATTGAATCCAAGCACGCCGTCGTCCTCGTCCAAAGACCTCACTAAAACCGTCGAACGAAATCAGTCCTTACAGGCTAAATATTATAGAGGGATACACAGAACAGACTTTAAAAACAATGAAAAAGTGTGGATTACAAAAAATACGGACTGTAAAAAATTCAGCTGGATACAAGGTATCATAAGGAAGAGAACAGGCACGGTAACGTATGCGGTATACATACCACAGCTACAATGCGAAGTCATCAGACACACAGACCAAATAAGGAGAAGGGTGAGCTCCACATCAGAGGACGACCCAGACTGGGCCCTAGACGTGATTCCTGATGTGGCGCCGCTCACTGCCACACAACCGGAGAGGGTGGCTCCGGCGGGAGGAGAGGAAGGGCTGGAAGCGGGAACCATGGAGGAGGACACTCCGGCGACACCGCCACGAGCCACTGGCATTAATCAGCGGCGCCAAGAAATGAGCCCAATCTTCTCGACCCCAACAAACCAGGGGACCAGTAGCTAAGGGGAAGGGATGTTATGTATGTGTGTGTACCGAGCATAGGTAGGCGAGCGGGCTGCGTCCCGCCTCCCCGCGCCGGGGCATGTTCGGGAATAAATCAGTGTGCAAAATACTAGCGAGCGTGTTTGACGTATTCCCCAGTACCTACATACTTAACATCGCTCTTCACCGTAAAATCCGCGTCGAGATAGAAGCAGGGTATGTAAATTCCGTCCGAAAACTCATGTAAACCCGGGTTTGTTTTCAATAAATTTTCCATTTCGAATAAACCACCAAATTTTCTCCCATCGGGTAACATGATCCCACCAAATATTGCCAAAAAACTTTGAAAAATTAATTTTGACACGGTCTCTACGAAACCTGTCCCAGTCGTAGGTTTATTCCACTTCTATTTCTTTCCCATTAACCAATGTCGCTTGAAATTATGGTGTTGATAGTTGATCCCGTAGTTCTTAAGAAGTCTTTGAAAAACGACGACACCAGAGCGTTACGTTACGCTGAGCGAAACGTAGCGTATTTCGGGGTAGCGCGGTCTCCGGTCGTCAGTTTATCAACAGCTTATGCATTTCCAAGTTCCACCAGCTCGGAATAATCCTGTTCTCGTAACATTATAATTCCTGTGGTTAAATAATATTTGAACCACGCACTAACATGCTCTGGACAATAATGGTGGAAGTGATCTTATGGACATTCTATGTTCTCCAAATCGCTGTCGAGATTCGAGTAGGGTGTGAATATTCCATTTGAAACACTCATGGAAATCTACATTTATTTTCAAAAAATCTTCCAGATCGAATGTTATCCTAAATTTGTTCCCATCCGGTGGCATGTTGCCATTTAATACTGATAGCAATCCTTGTAAATTAATTTTAACACGATTTTTAGGAAGTCTCCCGGTTGTAATTATATTTCACTTCTATTTCTTTCCTTTTAGGAAAACAGAGTTTGAAATGTGCGTGTCGATAGTTGCTCTAGTAGTTCTTGAGAAGTCTTTTGCGAGCAACCACACCCTTTATGCTGAGCGTAACGTAGCCAATATTCTGGGATAGGGGGTGGTCTCCAGTAGTCAGATTAACAGCGTTTAATGGCTTTTTAAGTCTCACCAGCTCGGCATAATCCTCTTCTTGTAACTTTATCATTCCTGTGGCTTAATAATATTTGAACCACGCATTAACATGCTCCGGACAATAATGGTGGAAGTAATCGTATGGGCATTTGTCGCTCTTCACCGTAAATAAAAATTACTGCCCGGTGATGCTGAAATATGCTGGTCGTATATTGTATGAATGCGTGTGATTATTTAATAATTTGTGTGACACGTGGCAGTGGCGCGCGTCGTATTGTAATTTATTGTGTTAAAGTTCAGTACGTTTTGGCATGTGATAGTGAGAGTTGAGTTTTTTAAATTACACTCTTTCGTTACGCTTATTGATTAATAGTGTGAAGTTGAGAACTCATTGGGTACCTATTTGTAAATAATAGTAGGTACCTAGTTAAAAGTTGTGAGAACTGTGAGAAGGGGATGTGTATAAAAGTGTAAATAATAATTTTAGGTTTTGTGTTATATGAATATTTTAGTGTAAATAGGTACCTATTTAGTATATATAGGTAATATTTTAGTGTATATAGGTAAATAAACTTCAAACGTGAAAATGTCTCACCGAACGAACCCTATATGGGATTATTTTTCAAATGTTGCTGGAGAAATTAAAATTGCTAACTGTAATCAGTACTCTAAAAACCTTTCATACCGAACATCAATCACCAATTTAAAAACCCATCTAAATCTAAAACACATTGGCCATTACAATAGCTTTTTAGCCGAAAGTGAACCGACTCGGTCCCGTTCGGCACAGGTACATCAGTTGCAGAATGCTGATGCACCTGCACCTTCGCAACCTGTTCAACCGGGATCTGTGCCGTCTACATCAGCGCACCAAGGACACTATGTTGGGGAATCCCGACAGGAAAACACTGCTACCAGAACCGGAACCCAAAGAAATATTTAAGAGTATACACGACTTCGAAGACCTTTACGTACAGAAGAACAAAAGTATATTGATGCTATGTTTTTGAAATTCATTGCAAGGACGTACCAACCGTTCTATATCGTTGATGAACCTGATTTTGTAGAATTTGTAGAGGCCTTAAACCCTAATTATGTTTTACCGGGGCGTAAAGTTTATCAGAAAGGCTAATACCATTTTTATATAACAGATGTTTAGAAAACCTAAAAACAATGTTGCGTCAGGAAGCAGTAACAATTTGTCTAACTACCGATTGCTGGACGTCTGTTACAATGGACGCTTTTATAGGTGTCACTGCTCATTTTATAAACAATGAGTTTGAATTTAAATCAGTGGTGCTGAAATGCAATGTAATATATGGTGGACACACAAGCCAAAATCTTGCATCAGTTTTAAGTAATACGTGTATGGAATGGGGTATATTAGACAAGATAAATTTTTGTGTAACTGATAATGCTGCGAATATAGTCGGAGCAATCAATATTTTAGGCTGGACATATTGTGGCTGCATGGCTCATAAGCTGAACCTCACTTTGCAGCACCCGTTAAGAATAATGGACGACACTTTAAAAAAAGTTAAGAAAATAGTGGGGCACTATCGAGCTAGCTACAAGGCCAAAGAAAAGCTTATGGAGTACCAAGTCAAAGTACAAGGCGTTAGCCAACCTTTGGTACTGATCAATTCAGTGCCAACGAGATGGAACTCTACCTATTTTATGATAGAACGCTTTATCCATCTTCAAGATGCAGTCAGAGCAACGACACCAATTCTCGACGTAGATTTACCTATAATAACAGGTGAAGAGTGGACCGCGCTTAGACAGCTCTGCAAAGTATTGAAACCATTCGATGAAGCGACGAAAGAACTAAGTGCAGAAAAATATGTGTGCGCTTCAAAAGCTATTGCCGTCATCAGCGCGTTGAATGATGTGATGGAAGAGCTAAAACGAAAACCAGCTTATTTTGATGCTATGAAAAACATAGTTCAATGCATCGAAACCCAATTAAAAAGTAGATTTGGAGATCTTGAGCACGAGCAGTCTTTGGCATTGTGCACAATATTGGACCCGAGGTATAAAACATCAATGTTCATTAATGAAAGTGCAGCTGAAAGGGCCAAGTCCAACCTGGTGTCAAAAGTCTTTAATCTCATGACAGACGAGACAGGGCTAACTCCTTCAGCTACCGCCGAACCTCAGTCAAGTAGGGAGGACGACGAGGAAATCAGTTTGTGGAGAAAAAGAAATTCTAATATAGAAAAAAGAAGGGTTAACCCGAACCAAAATCTCTTCCAAACCGCTCAACGGGAAGTGGAATTGTACCTGCAAGATGAGTTTGCACAAAATAGCTGTGACCCTTGCGAGTGGTGGCGATCCAGCGGTCGATAAAAATATCCGCATCTCTGAAAATTGTTTCTAACCAACTGCAATATAGTCGCGACTTCAGTGCCCAGCGAAAGACTTTTTTCAATAGCTGGGTACACTTTGTCAGAGAGAAGAACGAGGCTGTCAGTGGAAAAAACTGAACAGTTGGTATTTTTAAATTTCAATTTGAAAAATTCTGACTACAAGAAACTAATGCCATAAAATTTTAAATTTGTAAATAATGTACATTATATGTAAAAACTGAATCATGTAAATACAATCAAGTGAACTTATAAATACGCCAGTTTATAACATTTTACTGCCAGTCCTAAGCCTGGATAAAGTATGAAGGAAAGTTCACAGAATCTTAAACATCAAAAGGTTTAAAATTGTTAAATATTTTTAATTATAATGATGTGCTAATAGGAACTTAACGTTATCGGCGAGCAAACTAAACGCACGGTAATTGCGAACGCGCTTTTAATTCGTATAATAACAAAATTCATATAATTATTTATTATCAATTAACGTTATATTAGCAAATAGCATAGCAATAGCAATTAACATGCGAAGACTTACAAATTCGCATGCTAATGAAATTTATGCGAAATCGCATTAATTCCCATCACTACTTGTCGAGACGGTGATATCTTCTCCAGTAATGTTTAGAACTGAGCGTCGGACAGGTTGTCTGACATCGCTGTTGGTGAGGTCTTCACAGTTGTCGTCGTTAATCTTCCTGAGCGCGACGTACTTCTGCTGATCCTGTTCGGGCCCACCGTTGGTCGCCAGTTTGTAGGGGATGTTGCACCGTTTTCCGGCACGAAAAGAAGTCCACAGATCTTGACAAGGTTTTTTTTTATTTTTGAAGACTTATAGTTACAATAAAATAGGACAAGACTCCACGACCTTTTCCAGGAAGAACGAAGGCAGAAAACTTGATCCTTTAATCCAAAAAAATAAACAAAAGGCTTTCACAGGCTTAGTAGCAAAGTCTCGTGTGACCATTCCAAGTAGGATCCAAAGGTTGTCTGGAAGAGATTGCCTTGTGCGATAAGACCGCCCATTGTGCACTTATTTTATGTATGATTGTCCTGTTCTTATTATGAGGTGTACAATAAAGTATATAATAAATAATAAATAGGACGTAATCCAAGAATGCGAAGCTAGTTCAGTCTCACAAAAAGTTAATATACTGGCTGAGGTTATTAGATTGCGGAAAATCTTAACACCGCGATCCAGGATTGTGACGTAGTTGCACAACGCCATTTAGTATCGATGGGCGGCACTATGTAGTATCTGTTTTGCATAATTGATGACGCTAGTGATCCTAAATAAGGTTTGCTACAATTAAAAAAAATGAATAAACGAAATAATAATAATAATTTATTAATTTGTTAACAACATAGGTGAAGAAATGCAGGTCTTATGTTTGACGAAGAGCGCTATGTTATGCCAGGACGCGTACAAATATGAGTTAGCTTATGAAAAACTAGCTAAGGATTACAAATTAAAATTTACAAGAAAGATTTGCTAATCATGCAACACTATGGTATTAAATTAGAAATTAAAGGCGAACGGCAGAATTCGTACAACATACTTTTTTTGTAGTTCTGTGATAGAATTGGTACCACTATTAAAGGCAACTAAACCATTCATTTTCATGTAACGGCAAAGGGTAAGTGTCGCTTTTAGTAACGGCATTGAGTCGACGATAATCGACGCAGAACCTAGTCGAGCCATCCTTCTTAGGGACGAGGAGAGCGGGTGCGGCCCACGCCGACTCGCACTCCTCAATAACACCATCTTTCAGCATCTTGTTGATCTCAGCCTCCATTGCGGCTCTCTTCGCGGGCGTGAGGCGGTAAGGAGGCACTGCAATAGGCGCTTGGCCTTCCGTATCAATATGATGCTCGGCGAAGCGAGTAGCCTCTCCTCCTAGACGGAAGGCATCTTCATGGTGTTGTAGTAAATCAGTGAGTTGCTGGCGTTGATCGCAAGTAAGCAACAAACCTTCGCCAGCCCTTAACGACATACTCGTTGAAGACACAGAGATGGGGTGGGGCTGTGACATTGGTTCACCCTCATACTCGAGCGGGTAAGTCTGCGTGCATCCAGAAAAGTGCCAGCAAGAAGCAGAAAAATCAATAACCATACCTGCAGCGTTGAGGAAGTCGATACCAAGAAGAGTATCGTTGTTATCAGCTTCCGGAAAAATCACGAAGTCCACTCGAACAGTTTTTTCCACAGAAATGATGACGTCAACGCTTGCCACCAGAACTTCGCGTGAACGGACAACACCGTCAGCCAGCTTTACGTTAACCTGCTTGGAACCAAAGGTAAGTCCCTTTTCCTTAAATATTTTATAAAGTGTATGTCCCGCTATCGAGCACCTTGCGGCTGTATCAATGAGAGCCATACCCCGTAAACCAAGAACCTGAATACTTAGGACTGGCCTCTGCTGATTTGAACGTGCGGTCGTCGTCGGCAGAAAGTATGACGCAGAGAGAGAGACCGTAGAAGTAACACCACCCCCGGTAGTAGTCGCCGAAGTGTCGGCGCAAAATGAAGAAACTACTGAAGGCGTGTCGAACTGGTCGACGTTTGAACAGCGCAATCCCCGAGTCGAGACGATAACAGGTGAGTTCACCCTAACAGTTGAGTGACTATCATAATCAACTGTAACAGGCATATTTATCCTATCAGGTGAGTCACTATTATAATGAACGATAACAGGTGAGTTTACCCTATCAGGTGAGTGACTATCAAAATCAACGGTAACAGGCATATTTACCCTATCAGGTGAGTCACTATTATAATGAACGATAACAGGTGAGTTTACCCTATCAGAACAGTCGACAAAAGTACCTGACTTACATGAACTAATAAGAGTTCGACAATCACAACATAAATTATTATTATTATTAATGCATTCGCATGGTTGCGATTGTAAACACCGCGATCTACAATAACTACGAGAATGCGCATCGGGATTCTGTTTATTTAAATAAACACTATTACAACGTCTACGGGCAATATCATGACTTGCAGTGTTAACTGAGAATGTAGGAGGAATGATGGGTTTGTATTCACTTACCAAATCTGACGAATAAGTTGAATATAATAAGTCGATCGTAACAGATGAAAATGACAAGTTATTGTTACATTTAGCACATTGCGACCTCATTACTCCTTTCGCTCCGCAACCATAACAATTTAGAGACTTATCATTACCACCGTTCTTATTAATTAATTTATTACACTCGTCACGCACGTGTCCATATTGTTTACAATACACACATCTTGGTTTCGCATGTTGATTCGACGCATTATCACTAATAACCGTATTCGACGACGCTATTGGTGCTGCGCTGGCCGTGCTCGACGTCGCTGGGGCAGTGGAGCGGCGCGGCTGTGGCGCGGCCGCTCGCGCCGTGCTGTTGTTGCGGATGGCGGGGCCGGCGCTGGCGCTCGTCGACTTTGTGTAGCGGCTGCTGGATGGCGGACCGGGTTTCGGCTGCGTTTGAGTACGCGTTTCGGAAACTTCAATATCAATGGAACGGGCGAGGCGAAGCATACCCGGGAAGGTCGTGAAGTCTTCCCTCCTCAGGTGTTTTCGTATCCGTGCGTCAAGTAGGCCGAACACCATGTCGACTTGCGCTTTATCGGATATTTCGTTGGCGGGAATTTTTGACAGTAATGCACGACATTTAGCGACAAATACGTCCGTATTTTGATCACCTTGTGGACCACCTTTGTTCAAATAATTCAATATAAATACGGTGCGGGGGTCTTTTATCACCGTAGGTATTGATTAATAATTCTATGAAATCATCCCATGTATGAATCTCCTTCTTCACTCCCTGGTACCAAATTGCGGCGTTATTCGTGAGCACCATTGAGAGGCCCCTGAGGGCATTTTCCTCCGAGACGTTAGCGCAGTCCTTGTAGCTCTGAATGGCGTCTATGAAGGCGTCCACGGACTCGTCGGCGTCACCGCCGAACCGGGGGTGCAGTGCGTGAAGGTGCCGCTGCCGACGACTGGTGATGCAGACGCAGAGTTTGGAACTGGGGATGGCGGTTGGCGACTAATAACTTTCTCCAACAGGCGCTCGAACGCTTCCGTTTGGGATTGCTGCATGGCGGCCATCATGGTGGCCACTTGTCCTGATGAAAAACTTGCAACGTTTTCATTGTCGCCGTCGATCTAGGCCTCATCGCCTGAGAGCGCTGCCGCCCGATCCCCGCGCGTCCGCGGCATGGTGATGGCGAACACACGCGAATAACGCAGATTATTACAGAGTTGAGTTCGAACGAGCACTTATTATCACTCGCGGCACGTTGGGCAGCCACTTGTAGGGGTTCGTACCATAAAAAATCGTTCACACACTCGTTTTACAATATGGTTTATTGTCAATGACACAGTTACAGCAATTTTACCAAAAACAGTTTGACACAGAGTGGAAGTTTACAGAGATAAAAGTTCGGGACGCGGTCAAGTGCGTACGTCCGTCTCATAGTTTATCCCGAGGAAGAAGAAAAAACTAGAGAGGAAAAGAGGCGCGGGCCGGCGGACGCGGTTGTTCGGTTGGCGCCTTCGCGGCGCACACACTGCCAACTTAACGGCGTGGCGTGAAGCATTTTGAGACGTTCGGAAACGGTGCGCGTTACAAAAGTTAATACATTAATCAACCAGTTGGATTTTGTCTACACCCTTGATTGTCCTATGGAGCAGGACCAGCATGTTTCCAAGCATTCTTATCCTGAATGTCATCTTCTAATTTGTAATATGCTTGTTTACAAAGTGTACTTTTAACATAAGTTTTAAATTTTCCTTCATTTAGTTTTAATATGTCAGAAGGTATCTTATTGTAACATTTAACACAATACCCCATGAAAGAACTGTGGACTTTAGCTAATCTAAAAAATGGTTGATCTAATTTGTCTTTATTTCTAGTATTAAAATTATGTCTATCACTAATTTTACTAAAAAGATGACGATTTTTCCGCACATACATAATATTTTCATAAATGAATTGGCAAGGGACTGTCATAATATTAATCTTTTTAAAAAGTTCCCTAAGAGAATCACGGCGACGCAGATTATAAAGGGCTCTGACAGCTCTCTTTTGTAAAATAAATATGGATTCAATGTCAGCAGCCCGACCCCACAGCAAAATACCGTACGACATAATGCTGTGAAAGTAACTAAAGTAGACCAAACGTGCGGTTTCTACGTCTGTTAACTGTCTTATCTTTCTAACAGCATACGCGGCTGAGCTTAGACGACCCGCAAGAGATGTTATATGAGGCCCCCATTGTAATTTCTCGTCCAATGTGATACCTAGGAAAACCGTCTGATTAATGAACTCCAGTTTTTCTCCATTCAATATGATGTCACATTCGCTACTTTTAACATTTGGTAAAGAAAATCTAATACATTTAGTTTTTTTTTTATTTAAAACCAAGTTGTTTGCCGTAAACCAATTTTGGACCTGATGAATAGAGCTATTGACGTCGTCAAGATTTTGTGAACGTCGGTCTATTTTAAATATTAATGATGTGTCATCCGCAAATAACACCATCTTTGGTTGATTTTTAAGTAATTGGGGCAAATCATTTATGTAAACTAAAAAAAGGAATGGACCCAATATTGAACCCTGAGGAACGCCCATTGTCGTTTCCGACCCTATTGAGTTTACACCGTTTATCTGAACTTTAACCTGTCTGCCCATCAAGTATGAACTAAGTAAACCAAGGGCTCTATTCCTAATCCCATAGTGCTCAAGTTTCAACAAAAGCGTCTCATGGTTAACGCAGTCGAACGCTTTCGAGAGGTCGCAGAATATTCCAATGGCATCTTGCGACTCTTCCCAGGCGTTAAAAATGTTCTTTATTAGGGTGACACCGGCGTCAGTTGTACAACGCCCTTTGGTGAAACCGTACTGGTGTTCATGAAAGATGGAATTTTTATTAAAGTGACGTAACATCTGACTAAGCATTAACTTTTCAAACACTTTACTGAGAACTGGCAGAATTGACACCGGCCGATAATTGTTGGGTTCTTGAGAATCACCCGATTTGAACAATGGAACGACTTTACTGTGTTTCATGAGATCCGGAAATACTCCCTTGTCTACACTAGTGTTAAATATGACAGCTAAGTAGGGGGCAATAGTTTCAATGATAGATCTACAAACTTTTACAGATATTCCCCAAAGATCTTCTGTTGATTTAATTTTAAGATCTTTAAAAGCTTTTATAATGGCCTGGGGGTTTGTATGTTGAAACTTAAACTCCGATGGGCATACCTTTACATTCTTTCTAAGTAAGTCAGCAGCGAGCGTGGATGACGAGTTGAGAGCTTCTGTAGTTTTAAGAGGAATATTGGCAAAGAAGTTATCAAATTCCTGAGCTACCTCTGCGTCCGAGTTTATCTGGCCATGTACAGTATTTAAATTAAATTTAGTTTCACGCTGTTTTTTCCTACCTGTTTCGTTATTTATTATTTTCCTAGTAGTTTTTATTTTGTCGTCTGCTGATTTTATTTTATTGCTAATATGCAGAGCTTTTGCTGTTTTGCATACACTTTTATATGTTTTTGAATATTTTGCAACATACTTATGAAAACTTATATTATTCATATGCAGGCCATACAGTTCATATAGCTTTTCCCTGCTCATACGAATGCCTGGAGTTGCCCAATCGCTAAATAATTTCGAAACCGTGATCAACACTTCAGAACGTATTTTTCTCAGGATGGAGATTTGGTGTTTTGCAATAACATAAATGAGATTATGAAAATGTTGGACATAGATTTTAATCTCTCTCAGTGGCGTTCATTCATTGATTCTTCGAAAGCAAGTCTAAAAGCAGTGTTATTGCATAATGGAAATAAGCTTCCGTCTGTACCTCTGGCCCATGCTGCAAATATGAAAGAAACCTATGAAAATATGAAACTTTTACTTGAAAAAATAAATTACAGTACATATTCCTTCAAAATCTGCGGTGATCTTAAAGTTGTTGCACTATTACTTGGACTTCAGCTGGGTTATACAAAATTTTGCTGCTTTTTATGTGAATGGGATAGCCGAGACAGAGCTAATCACTATATAAAAAAAACATGACCTACGCGTGCATCGTTAGTTCCTGGGCAAAAAAACGTAAAGTATTTACCCCTTGTACAGCCAAATAATGTGCTTCTACCACCATTGCATATCAAATTAGGATTAATAAAAAATTTTGTGATGGCAATGGATCGCAGTGGGAGTGGATTTTTGTATCTAAAAGAAAAATTCCCTAAAATAAGTGATGCAAAGATAAAAGAGGGTATTTTTGTTGGCCCTCAAATTAGGGAGTTAATAAAAGATTCAAGATTTGAAGAAAAATTAAGCGATTTAGAAACATCTGCATGGAAGGCTTTTAAAAATGTTGTTGCAAATTTTTTGGGTAACCACAAGAGTGACAGCTACAGAGAGTTGGTTAGCGAGCTATTATTGTCATATCAATGATATGACATGTTGCAACCCAATGCTTGGGTTACAACATGTCACTTAAGATCCATTTTTTAGACTCGCACCTGGATTTTTTTCCTGACAATTTAGGGGCTGTCAGCGACGAGCACGGTGAGAGGTTCCATCAGGACATTTCTAATATGGAAAAGCGGTACCAGGGCAAATGGAGCCCAAATATGTTAGCAGATTACTGCTGGACAATTAAAAGGGACCAACCAGAAGCTAAATATTCAAGAAAATCTTAGATTATTAAGTCATTTATAAAAAAAAATAACTTTTGATTTACGAGATCTGTGTTTTTTCTTAATATTTTAAATTACTCAATAGAATAAAATCCTTGTCTAGTAAATTTTTTTTAACTGTTTATTTTTTCTTACAATCACCAATTAAAGTAAAAAATATCAAAAAAGTCCGTGTGGCACGACAAAGTTAAAATTTTGTTGACCAGTGTAATTAGTCATTTAAACTTTGACGTAAATTAACTTATAAAAATAACATTATTTGGCACTTTGCAAGTACTAAATTAAAATTATAGGAACTCCAGTTTGATCTAAACAGGGCGTTTTAAAAAGATTCAGATTTTGATGAGATCTTGAATGCTTTATACTGTATACCTATATAATATTGGAATATTTTTGTTTTATTATCTTTTTGAAACACCCTATTTTTTATTTTTTCTTCAGCGATATTTGCGCCATAAAATCTTATTTATTTTTCAATTCTTCGAAATCTTTTCCGACGTCCGATGATGAGACATTATATTCCCAAATTGACGTAGTACGACCGGATCCAAACAATTTTTTCAGATCAAAGTTAACTTTGACACCTGAAAGTATAGTCACTTTGGGTTCTCTTCTGTTTTTTATGCTGGTATTTGACTTCACAGTACATGACTGCTCTAAAGGATCCGAGTCATTTTCTAAATTGTGGCCAGCAATCATGACGTCATGATAATTTTCATCAAAATTCACGTGGAGGGTTTTTTTCTGCTTCTGCCTACGTCTGTAATATGCTCTCGAATTCTTAGCCATTGCTCTCGCTGTTTTTGCTGTTCATCTATGCTTTTGTCTTTTATACCTATAACACTCTTGTTTTTCTTTTTCTTCAAGTTATTTTCTATATCTCTTTGTTTTCGTAGCTCATGTAATTTTGGATCTATTTTAATTTTAGTATAACGTATTTTACTTGCTTGCTTGCGTTTTGCTTCCAAAATTTCTTCTCTGGATTTTTTCTTTGTTTCCGACATTTTGATAGTCTACAACAATTACAAGAAATAATTAGGGAAATACTAACAATTTATTAAAAAATATATATTCCTAACTGCCTTATAAGCAGATCAGGAATTTTATTTTCCTCTGTTTATCTCATTCCTCTGTATATCTCATTACTCTGTCTATCTCATTACTCTGTCATAAAATCGATTCATAATTTAAACGATTCTTAATAATGCTTTACTGTACACAATTACTCAATAAATAGTATTCGTATAGTAATTGAGAAATGGTATATACAAAGGCGAACTTTATTCAAAATTGAGTTTTCACCCAGCAAATCTTTGAGTGATAGAAAGAAATGAAAAAGCAATTAAGTAAACACTAGAACTAAAAGAATTCGATCAAAACATAAAAATATTTAATTATAAGGTAATTTGCTCGAGACACAGAACACTAAAAAAAAATATATATATAAATTTAATAATATGAAAAAGTGTGCACGGAAAGTAAGTAAAGTAAAAAGTATTTTTTATGTGGTGGTGTTGTTAAAATTACCAGTTCTACATGCCTAGTTGATTTAAATAGACGAGTTTTACCAGTAACCTGACCAGTAAGCAGGTCGAATGCCAAAGCATTAAATATACGCATTGAATGATTTGTAGGAAGCAAGTAATGAATGTCAAGAAAGATGAAGGACTGGAGGAGGTCAAATACCAAGCACATCAAACAGTGACCATCCCGACAAAGACTGGATGAGATCTTTGATGGTTTTATCTGCCGGGTGCACTGTGATGATCGCCCGGACGACATGATGGAGCATACGGTGGAGGTCTTCCCTGCTTGGGCTGAGCACCGCCGTGTCCTTGTCAAGGCGATCAGCGGCGGCGACCTCTCGCAACCGGCCCTGGTTGAATCTATGGTCCGGAGCGATGAGGCTTGGGAAGCGGTCACCTCCTTCTGCGAAGCAGTAATGCTAGCGAAGGAGGAGGCGAGCCGCGCGAGGGAAAGGCAAGGCCTTCGCCCCAACCGCCGCTACAAGAGAAGACGCCCCGGGCGTCGGGAGTCGCAGGACGATCCCCGGCCACCGTAGGCGGATGATTAATGTATCCCGGATCCCTGTTACAATTAATAGCGTGATGCGCATGCGTGAGTACGAAGAGAAGTTGCACAAAGCTACAGCTGGTGCTGACACCTCTCACTTGGACCTTGCTTCTCTATCAATGGATTTCACAGAATTCAAGTCCTTTGTCTGTAAAACTCTTGCTCACTTTAAAACGCAAATAGAGATCTTGTCTCTCAGCCTAGATAATCATGAGACTGCAATGAGGAGAAAACTCTTGCTGTTTCACGGTATCACTGAGAAGCCCGGTGAAAAGTTGAGTGACTCAATCGTGAGTATTATCTCAAAGTAGCTGCAGATTGATGACTTCCAAATTAGAATATTTGAATGTGTGCCACAGACTAGGAGCCCCCAAGGGTAAAACTAGACCTGT
>NDFZ01002106.1:0-16471 GCA_002192655.3 Mamestra configurata | reverse complement strand
AACCTTTATTTTTTATAGCGATATTAGTACTTTAATTATTTTCTACTCTCGGCGGTCGATAATAAATAATTGATCATTACCTATCGATCAGTTATTTTTTGCAACAAACAACACTAAAATAATTGAAATTTTTGTAGTAGCTACTGAAAAGTACTTATTTTGCTTTGCTGTAAAGCAAAATACGCAATTTTGTTTACTTGGATGACATATTTTTTCAAGCTATTTTGATTTAAAAACCAAACTATTGAACCGATTTTAATGAAATTAAGAGGACCAATCGGAAAGTCCTTTCACATAAAAAAAAATCAAATCGGTTCATAAATGACGGAGTTATGTGTGAGGTAACAAACACAAAAAAAAACATAGAACCGAATTGAGAACCTCCTCGTTTTTTATAGTCGGCTAAAAATGGCTAGAATACCTTATAGTCTATAGTATTATATATATATAATTACTGTATTAACTTTATAACCTATGCATGCACATAATATGTATTCCCCTAAGGTTAAGGCAGATGTACCTACCTAACATGTTGATAAAGGTACCTATACGAGAAACAACAAATTTTCTTATAAATATAATTCATTTACTAATAAATGCATGACTAAACTAACACAAACAAATGCATTACATGACTATCTTAGCGTCGACGGTGTCCGTGCTATTCTTCTTCTCCGCGGAAGGGCAGGTCTTCACCTTGGACTCCTCGCAGCAGAGCGCCTCGTCCGCCGTGATGTCGGCGTACGTCCATGGCTTGTCGCACACTTGGTAGAATGCTGACAACTGTAACAAAACATGGATGTAAATTGAATCAAAAAGTGACCAGAATTGCCTGTACCGCATNTTCACCTTGGACTCCTCGCAGCAGAGCGCCTCGTCCGCCGTGATGTCGGCGTACGTCCATGGCTTGTCGCACACTTGGTAGAATGCTGACAACTGTAACAAAACATGGATATAAATTGAATCAAAAAGTGANCTTGGTAGAATGCTGACAACTGTAACAAAACATGGATGTAAATTGAATCAAAAAGTGACCAGAATTGCCTGTACCGCATCCAGAAATTATATTCAAATACTTTAAACGCTTCGAGAAAAGGTAAGTAGCCCCGCTTCCATTGGCTCGTCTTGGCCGGGGCACTACCTTGTCCGCAGATGCTAGTTAAGCCGTTTATTACATAATATCATGATAAGACCAATGGTTTGTGTCTGTGTTTCCGCATACGACCCTAATCTCTTCAAAATTAGAGTGAACAGGCTTCTTCTGGGTAAGCTCGCTCCATCGTCGACTTTGTCTCTGTCATCTATGACCTAGACTAGAGTCAAGAGCAAACCCATATTAAATAAAAAAAATAAAAAAAAAAAATGGTTGNGTCTCTGTCATCTATGACCTAGACTAGAGTCAAGAGCAAACCCATATTAAATAAAAAAAATAATGGTTAAAAGTTTACATAAGTGTCGGATGGCTTTGTGTTGAAGAGTTTTAACGTTAAATTGTAATATGGCATGTTGTTCAACATGCGTCTACAGTTATCCGGACACATCAGCTATTTACCTTCAATTCTTTCGCGTTCTTTAGTCTACTGCATAACACCTCGGGTCCTTTGGCCTTCGTTGCAGTAGCCAGGGCATTACACAGGCTCTTGCAGGTGCCAGCACCCACGTCATCACACTTGACGACCAGGCCCGGGTTCTGCGAGAGGAGAGGCAGACTGCCGGCTTCTATCGTGTTCGTCGGAAACCCTCCGCACGAGCAGTTTCCTTTGGGTCCATCGTCTGCTGGAGTGCTGTGGACAGTCAACAATACGGAATTAAAAGTGTCATGATTAAGAGCGAAGACTGGGAGCAGCTTTCAGATTGGACTCACTTTTAATTATTAATCTTGTAGAACAGGTTGAACATCGCTAATGTTTCTCGAAGTCACCACGTCTGGATGCGATACCTTTCTGGATCTGTTGCTACGAACTTGGTTGAAAAATAAAACCTGAAACGTACATCTTACTTTTCTCCTCGGCCAGTATGAAGCCCAGTCCGCACAGCAGGACGATGCACAGGTCACACAGCAGCACCCTGGAAGACATGTTGACTGCAGCGGAGGCGACTTACTGACGGAAACCACCGATTCCACAACATTTATATAGTCAGGTATTTTCAGTGTTCATCGAATTATGAATTGTGCACGCTTTCTAATTTAAATTTCAGGACACATTTCTTTCATGAGAGTAAAATAAAATGTTTAGTGGACTGTTTGTAGCCGGTACAATAGTTTAGCGAGCTCACTCAGGGTCAAGGGGGGGTTATTCAGAAATAGTACTTTTTGGAGAAAGTTTGTCATTGGAGCCGAGGAGAAGAAATAATAATATAAATAGGAATAGACACCCGAGCCGAATGCGAGGTCTTTATGGAGCCGAGGAACTACAATGAAAAATGCCCACGTTGCATCAAACGACGCTTTTCAACAGATTTACTCAAAAACATAAATCTCGCGGTCACAACCACCTCTCTTCATGGTGACAGCACAATTTTCTAGCAGTAGCTGTGAAAAGTAGAGTATGCTCCTCAGGGGAAAAGGTAACTTTGCGTTGCGCTAGCTTAAATCAATATGACGCCCATTAGCTTTCAGGCAGCATGCTCATGAACAAACGGAAGCAATCTACTAAAGGGACCTACCTTAAATTTGAACCTTTAGGATCTATCCCAGAATATGCTATCAGTGTGGACACTGCAGTAACACGATCAACTAATGTTTTGTTATGTAAAGATCGGATTTGTTATGATTGTTCACTTATACAATAAGCCGTTACTTGGTTGCTCGGATTTGTAATTATCCATACAGGTATCATTATTTGACACCAGTAGGTATTTCGAGCGGATACCATTATTCCGCGTTTCCTAGACGTCACATTTGCATCTACACATGCATAACTCTTGAAGATGATAACTGTTGGCATCATGGTTGGTTAGTAGGTATAGACCTACTATAATTATGGACCTAGTGGTTTTTCCTGGTGTGATGAAGGATATCCTTTTGTCCGTCACTTTATGTAGGTAAACATTGATTTGGTAAGTTGCTAAACAATAGGTACATCCAAAATGTTTTTAAATAATGGTGTGGTGGTTAAAACGACTACACTAGGTATACCTAGTCTTGTTTGATTGCAGCTTAATGGGGAGCTTCGGTACCTGGATTCTGATGATCTTGCATCAGATGGTACGAAGCATCGTGAGCTGCAGACATTTTTGTGACGATTTGATCTTTTTAAATCAATCACCCTGTCACCAAGGACAAGACCTACTTACAAATTTAATTTACCTACTCTAGCTGATTATCTTTGTGATGGATCCTTCTGTCGATCAAAAACAAATACCTACTCAAAGATAAGTGTTTCTTATTTTTTAGTTATCCTAATAAAATATGAAATTGTTCAGCTTCCAAAGGAGCCATTTTCTATAGAGTTTTGGTGTAAAAAAATATCGGCGGCCAGGATCGATACCAATTTATTTCGAAAGGTGGCGATAAACATTAGGNTAGAGTTTTGGTGTAAAAAAATATCGGCGGCCAGGATCGATACCAATTTATTTCGAAAGGTGGCGTAAATATAAACATTAGGTAGGTATGCACTATGAAAACAACCCTTTTTGTGTCATGTCAAATTTAAAATTAAAATACCTAATAATCTTAATTTGATCTATTGGAATAATTTTATCTAATTTAATTTATTTTATTAAGTGATAACTTCTTAAAGGAGGGTAAGCGGTTTACCCTCTCATAAGAAGTTAGACGCCAGTCTGTCTGGCTTCCCTTTCTCTCACGCAGCGGTAGGCAGGCTCTTCCTCTCTCACTGTAACTCTAGCACTATATTATCCTTGTGTATGATTAATGCTCAGTCGCGTACCTACTTAGGTAGGTACATAAGATGTCAGCACATCAAGATACCCGAAATTGTCAAATTTTCGCAATCAGCCTTGAACCTAATTCTTTAGAAATAAAGTTGACAATCTATTAATTAAAAGAATTTGACATATTGTTGTAGCTTGATGTGCTGGCGTCTGCACCTACATACATACCATATAGATAAATAAAAATTAAATTTTAAAATAGAATTTGTTTCGGAAAGAATATACAAATAATATATACCTACATAGGTATTATAATAGGAATAAAATAAGTAGGTACATACATATATATGCTTAAATAATAAACTAATAAATATGATTAGGTACCTACTGATTAAGAGAATTCATAAAAATAATGACTAAGAACAACTAAGAATGGTTAAAAATAAAAAATCATCAAAGTCGGTTGACAATTGGCGAAAAATTTTCGCCAATCGTCAACCGACTTTGATGATTTTCGCCGAAAATATCGCTGAACAAATACACACAAAAAAAAAACGAATCAGTCGAATTGAGAACCTCCTCCTTTTTTTACAGTGAAAATGAATGATGAAAACAAAAAAAAACCGAATTTGTGTGATCCAACGCAGAAAAAATCACGTCAGTTTTTCATTTCTTTCCTGATGTATTATATCAATGTAAGTGATTGTGATTTTCCTCTGCTCCCTGTAGGTATATTTAGCTTCAAATTATGGTTTACTAGGTTTTCCAAAACACAACCTAAAATAGGTACCTACTCATTTTACCTATATATTTTTTCGATTGTCCCACCTGGGGCACTGTGTTACACTGTAAAAATGAACCTAGTTGGGTAATTTTTTTTGTTGTATTGTACCTAGGTTTTAAAAGAAAATGGTGTGAAATCGTAAAAGGAAGACGGATCATAATAAAAAAATATGTTAGAAGCAATTCTGATGGTACGAAGTGGGATGAGTTTACGAAAAAGAGAAAAAAAAAAGTTTTTGGTTGTTTTGCTGTTCCCAAAGAATATTATAAAGACATTAAATATTTGTTAGACAAGTTCTCTTATTTTTATTTTTTATATTATTTTGACAGTCTGCCCCATGATACGATCATCATCATCATGATATGATGAGTAGGTAGATATCCCAGATACGGGATTTAGTGTTACAATCGACTGATCTATAACGGATATTGCTACAAAAAAGTAAGAATTTTTCGTAAAATTTGGTGTTTTTTTAGGAAATTATGGAAGATAATTTCGTATTGTTAAATATGACGTTGCATTCTGTACATTTCAAAGTGTCTTTTGACCTAAATCCGTATGAAATTAGTTCAAATTTTGTGGCAATTTTCAAAAGGTTAAAAAAATACCTTGTGCGTTTACAGTGAAACGAAAGTATGTTGTATACAATGAAACAGTGTGCCATTGTGTACTATCTTGTTTCACTGTAGGCCATGTAGAAAATAATCATAACGATATTTTTTAAGCATAAGCAACTTCCATGCAGAAACTAGCGAAGAAGAGGAAGATATGGTGGTATCTCAAAGTGAAACAGAACTGAGTGACANTATGTAGGGTCACCTGTCCAACATTGAAACAATCGTACACAATGAAACTTTGCGATATTTCCAAAACACGACGTTGCCAGATAATGCACTATAGCAAGAAAGGACATGCTCAGGCCCCCCCCACACCCGCCCAGTTTGCGAGCGCGCCACTTGGGAGAGGACGTCTCAGGTGACACATAACGGATATTGCTACAAAAAAGTAAGAATTTTTCGTAATATTTGGTGTTTTTTTAGCAAATTATGGAAGATAATTTCGTATTGTTAAATATGACGTTGCATTCTGTACATTTCAAAGTGTCTTTTGACCTAAATCCGTATGAAATTAGTTCAAATTTTGTGGCAATTTTCAAAAGGTTAAAAAAATACCTTGTGCGTTTACAATGAAACGAAAGTATGTTGTATACAATGAAACAGTGTGCCATTGTGTACTATCTTGTTTCACTGTAGGCCATGTAGAAAATAATCATAACGATATTTTTTAAGCATAAGCAACTTCCCTAAAGCTTTCTTTAGAAACAGTTGGGTATCTAGTAACTACTTATGTACTTTAAAAAGACTAAAGTTCATGGCAATCAATCAGATGCAGAAACTAGCGAAAAAGAGGAAGATATAGTGGTATCTCAAAGTGAAACAGAACTGAGTGACATAGATGAAGAAGAAGATAATATAATATATCCTGGGACAACTCACACACGGTCATCCGATTCCAAACTAGGCAGAGCCTGTACTATGGCAACCAGATAACTGATAAACATACTTATATTTCTAAATACATACATATTATAGACGAATTACACCCAGACACAGAACAAATGATCATGCTCATCACACAAAGATTTGTCCTGGGTGGGAATCGAATCCACGACCTCCGGTTAAGCAGTCAGGATCACTCGACCAACAGGCCAGTCAAGATGACTCCGATGAAGATTTACCTATGGTAACTGAAAAATTTAAACGAATGGATCGAAAACCCCAATAAGGCGACTACGTTGTGGTTGGTTTTGAAATCAAAAAACTTGAAATATTCTACGCCGCATTGATTACTGAAATAATAAGTTCTAATTCATACGGTGCTTCTTTCTTGACAGTAAAAAACAAGAATGAGATGAAATTTTATAGCCCTGTAGAGCCACCAGATCTTTCAGAAATAAGACTGGCAGACATAAAGATGATTCTGCCTCAGCCAAAAACTAACGGCTCCAAAAGTCGAAACTCGTTCTATGTTTTCCCTCTTCGTGTAACACCGAAACTAAATTTGCGTTAAAATTTGGCTGAGTTTCGGGTTTAATTACCTATGCAATATTTTTGCTATCTGTTTATTTATATACTAATAAGAAGTTATACCTAATTATAACGACAATGATTATGATATTTTTTAATAATGAGACTGCAACTCGTTCAATAATGATTGTGATTCTAATTAGTTATAAGAAGAAGATAAAATATTAGATTGTTTGAAACGAAAAAATACTTAGTATTTGTTTTCAAATTTTATTATTTTTAAGTTCTTAAGACCTATACCTACCTAAGACGGACAGGGCGATTGTTTTTTTGTTAAATCTTGAACCATTAGGTATTACCTCTGTGATTGTTAATGTTTAAGTCTGATTAAATAAGTCTGATAAATAACGGTAATGATTATTATGAATAAAACATATTATTTTCATTTAAATTTCTTTAATTTACTGCTTACATACTTACCTAGTTGATTAAAAGCATACAGAATACCTACTACCTACCTGTTTCATTGTAAAAATCAGGTGTTACATTGAACCACAATTGAACACACATATAAGTAGGGACACAATGAAACAAAGTTCATTTTTTTTAAAAAGCATTTTCATGCATAAGTTATTAAAGTAATTGTCTATCTTGGTGCAAAAAATTAGACTCGTAACTTGAGAAACGGCAGAGACAGAATGGTTTGAAATTTTGGTATTTCATTTGTAAACAGGTGACCCTATAAGTTTTCTCAGCGCACGCCAAATTATGAATTTAGTAGGCAAAATTTTGCCACTTTGGGTATTGCAATTTTCGTAGGGACCTCTATTTTTTTCAAAAATAAAATATACCTGACCTGTTTTAAGTTAATAATGTAGCTTTTTAATGGGGAAAGAATTTTTAAAATCGGTTGCATCGTAAATCAATCTTTCCTCTTTAAAATAGGTATGAATTTAAGATTAGTTTAGATTTAAGCTGTCGTCAACAATAATTAGGTACGCAATCTAGAAAGGTAGCCCAACCTAGAAACTACACGATCGACATTGTGTAACTGTAAGCAGATCCTAGTGTTTTTTAGGGTTCCGTAGTCAACAAGGAACCCTTATAGTTGCACCATGTCCGTCTGTCCGTCCGTCTACCTGCCCGCGGTTTAGCTCAGAGACGCTTAGCACTAGAAAGTTAAAATAAATTGGTATGGGTACCTATACAAATTAATCACGCCGAGAAATTGGTAAAATAAAATCTTGAAAAAAATTTTTAGGGTTACCTACGTGTAGGGCCGCCTTTACGTGCACAAATTGACGTTTATTCTAACGTGATCGAGAACGTTAAAAAAAACCGGCCAAGAGCGTGTCGGGCCATGCGCAGTGTAGGGTGTAGTTGCAAGTCACAATAGAGAATATGCATGCATTTATTTATATGCAAAATAAAATAGTTATTATCAATTAGAAAGAGAAGTCCGATACCAAATTTCTGATGTCAAATACTATGCTGCCTATACAGTTCCCATAGAAAACAGCGTTTTCGCGAGAAGGACAGAATATATATTTGTTTAAAATAGCTATATCTCGTTTGTTTTCGGTCAATTTCGATTCTATTTTCACAGTTAGTATTATATTTTTGTACCTATATTTCTAGATAAACTGTTTGGATAATATCTTTATTTCATGCATATTCCCTATTGCCGACTTGGAATGGTGCTTTTTGATTGATTCTATGAATAATTAATTAATTTGAGTTCACGACAATTAAACGTCTAAAAACGGGCCCACATAGGACGATGGTAACTGAAGAGGAATTTGTACGAAATTTTCCTTCTCCAAGTACATTTTATAGGTTGGGCGACTATTAGGTACTTGTTAACTTGTAAAGCATACTTAGCAGTGATAGGTAGTTTTCCTTCTAAAGTATGATATATTTATGCTACTGATAACTATTTATGCTACTGCCATGATCTTTTTCGCGTCTCCAAAAATAATCGTTTAGCACACACTTGATTCTTACAAAAATGAGCACTTTATAGCTTAATATTTCGCAAACGGATTCTTGGATCGAAAAATGGTTTCAGCACACCCTCAATATTTTTTAAATTACCTATCCTCCGACATCACTCACTATGGGATACACGATAATAGAAAATTCATCGCCACTTTACGTGTAGGTAGGGCAAGGGCCACCCTAAAAACCTTTTTTTAAGATTTTGTTTTACCAGTCGCCGTGAATAATATGTATACCCATACCAAATTCCGATTTCTAGTGCTAAGCGTCTCCGAGCTAAACCGCGGACAGACGGACGGACATGGCGAAACTATAAGGATTTCTTGTTGACTACGGATCCTAAAAATCGAGAAACTTTTTAAGTTGAAAAATAAACTTCAAAATAACCAATGTTTTGTATTTTTATGTACCTTTTCCGTAACAAAATACATAAATGGGTTTTCATATCAATAAAATTGAAGTCGACATTTGAAAAAAACACTTAACCGAGTTTTTCTCGAAATCACTATTTTGTAAGTGCAAGCATTTGCTATTACGCACGTTTACGCGTGGCGCGTGGAGGCGCTTCGCCGGGGCGAAACTCCGCTGCCACGGCAAATTGCATCGCGGCGGACGGAGCTCCGGCAGGATACTATGGCGGTATGGAGACTGAGACTATCGCGGCCCAGCGCTGGGCACGCCACAATTGCGGCGGTAAGGCCCCTCTTTGAGGAGTGGCTGGAGAGGCGCCACGGCGTCCTCACCTTCCGCCTGACGCAGGTACTTACCGGACACGGCTGTTTCGGGAGGTATCTGTTTCGGATTAAGCGGGAGGACACGCCCGGGTGTCAGCACTGTGAGGATCGCCCGGAGGACACGGTGGAGCATACGGTGGAGGTCTGCCCTGCTTGGGCGGAGTACCGCCGTGTCCTCGTCGAGGCGATCGGCGGCGGCGACCTCTCGCGTCCAGCCCTGGTTGAATACATGGTCCGGAGCGAGGAGGCTTGGGAAGCGGTCACCTCCTTCTGCGAAGCAGTAATGCTAGCAAAGGAGGAGGAGGGCCGCGCGAGGGAAAGGCAAGGCCTTCGCCCCAACCGCCGCAACAGGAGAAGACGCCCCGGGCGTCGGGAGTCGCAGGGCGATCCCCGGCCACCGTAGGCGCGGGCCTGCGGACGGCGAGCGCTGGGTGGCTCGCTGTCCGATCACCACCAGGCCCGGGTCGATGGCGCGTTGTGTTTCACGCGCGCCTCAAAGAGATGTCAGCATAGAGGACGGGGCCCGCTAGGGCCAGAGCCTGCCAGGGTTGCGGAATTTGTTCGAAAGAGTCACCGCGGTCCTGGAACGCAAAGGGCTTTAGAAGGAACACGGATGGGTTTTAGTCAGTAAGTCTGACACGCCCTTCCGCTCCACCCAGAGCGGAGGAAGTCATTTGATGATTTCCCATCCTTAAAAAAAAAAAAAAAAAGCATTTGCTATTACCTACATATTAACAGTATAGCCCATAAATTAACAGTAAGAGTTTCGATCAGAGCTATCGAAGGGGTGGTAATATTCCATGTAGATACCTATTTGGAAATCGGGAGAACCATGTAAAAAAATTCAAAGATTGAAAAATATTTATGTCTGTAAAATCATACACGTATTCGTGAAGAAGTATGAAGGCCGCAGTCCACGTATCTTAACAAATCATCCCGTAATAATTCGTATTATTTTATTGCTCACTCTTCCGCAATATACGTAAATAGGTGCTTTTGCACCTATTTCAGTTCAATTACTATACTATAATATATTTATACAGTAGGCACTCTTAAGCCTTACCACATGAGAGCTAATGCTCTCATATGTGACATGTGTGTTTTTTTATGTGATATCTTGTGACACAGTATTTCCTCCATGTTTCAAACTTAAACAGTAAACATTAATGAGTTTAAATTAATTGTACAAATTCTCAACTTACAATTAGGTAATTATTATCAGTTAATTGTCAAGATTTCATAATGTACACAGTTACAAATTTTACAAATAGTAGTAAGAAACAATAAGGAACATAATTCTACATTTATTATTAAATAAATACAAAGGCATATTTTATAGATACACTTACATGCATGGGCGCCGGTAGGCGGGTACAAGGGGTGCACTTGCACCTCCCTGGCTTTCAAAAATCATGCGAAAACATGAAGAGATAAAAAAGTATATTAGAAAAGCTGAATGTAGTAGGAGAAGCCAGCAAATCCGAGGCGAGGTAGGTACTTCCTTCGCTTGGCCTTGCCCCCGTCTTCTTTAGTTCTATCTCTGTGTGTATGGGCAAAAGAAAACCTATCCTAGTTGAGGTAGGGTTTTGAAGATGCACCCTCCTGAAAGTAGTCTTGCCAACGCCCATGCTTACATGCTTATTAAAATAGTTTTTCTTGTAAATTTTACTGTACAGTATGTTAGTTAAGTTTTGTTTAAGTATTTCAGAGAATGGATGGTTTTGATGAAAACATTGGAAGCTCTAGTTTAATACAAAAATAGTGTCCTCTGCTGTATGAGGAATTCAGTCACTGGAAGCCTTTGCAATTTGATCTGTTGTTAAGCTTATTGCAAGTGAACCAATTGGCATGTATTTCAGAGAATGGATGGTTTTGATAAAAACATTGGAAGCTCCAGTTTAATACAAAAATTGTGTCCTCTGCTGTATGAGGAATTCAGTCACCGGAAGCCTTTGCAATTTGATCTGTTGTTAAGCTTATTGCAAGTGAACCAACTGGCATTTGTTTTTACTCAACCTCTCACATCAGCTTACATGAGATTCAGAAAAAGCTCACCTTTTATTTTACTTCTTAAATCAATCCAGTCATCATTAACAAACTTTTGTCTCTGTCCTAATTTGGTTCCTGTAATCCTGTCCCATCTAAAGTCAACTGTCCCTTAAGGCATAAGTACCCACACTATGATAGTAAAAAGCATTACTATTAACTATTATCTTTGGGGTGCTGGCTTTGGTTTAGGCATTTTCACTAACAAAGGCTGTATTTCCTTTTTCTCATCATAACTTTTCCACATTTCATATAAGTTTATAATGGACCTCACTATCTCTTGGATCTGAAATGAAGAACAAAAATATTAGTGAGGTTAAAGAATAGCCGGTTTCCATGGCAACCATGCATTTGTGTAATCTAGCTTATGTTAGCAGCTTAGCCTGGAATATAAGGGAACATACAAACAGACAGACACACCAATTAACTTTTACATTTGCAATTAAGCTCTACCTATGTTAATTATAGACTTTGAAAGCATCCGACCAATGTGCCCCAAACCAGTTTCATTAGAAAGGCAATAATGCGAAATAAATAAGTTCTTCCTGGTAATACTTTGTTCATATAAGTAGCATACTCTGGGTGCATCGTCCTCACATAATATTAATTTTTGTATACCAAATATTGTAAAACCATCATTTGAAAAGAGTAACTATGGAGTTTCTTGTCCGTTCTTCTCCATAAGAAACTATCTTTCCGAATGAACAGTAGTCACTTTATTAATTTAATACTATTATTTTACTGAACTGTAAATGATGACATTCAAAAGTGTGGTCTAATGGCCTAATTGAGATAAATGCTTTGACTTTATTTTATACAACTAAAACAGGATGTGCACATACAAAGTTGTGGGCAAAAGCTAGTTTACAATAAAGATAAATGAGATGATGATGATGATAATAGTAGAGATGTATTCAAAATACAGTAGATACAACTTACCTTATCCATGTCAACATTGAGTTCAGCAAACCAAGGTTTATGGTTCTCTTTCCCAAGCATCACACACGCTATGTGAAGAGCAGCTATTGCTATCTGAAACACATCATCACAGTTTTTCATTAACAAACTTAATGTATTTGCAATCAAGTCGCCACAGAGTTTTGTGTATAAAGTACCTAGAAATAAATAATTGTAACCATTACCTGATATGGAGGGTACAGCAAACTGACATCAGTTCTCAAAGAATCATTAACTATCCTCCATGCATAAGTTAACAATTGATCATCTTGCCCAATGTCTTGTACAAATACCAGTAAAGGTCTGTATGGCTGGTACACAATCAAACAGCAATCCAAATTCTCCAGCAAGTAGAACTCACACTCTAATATATGATTCGTTCTATACGGAAACTCTTGCTGGCCGTACGCATAGCTAAACTTATTTTTGATCACGGTCTGGCAAGTGGTTATTAGACGAGAGTTCGAGATCACACCAAATTCTTCTACTTTAGAAGCAAGGAACACGCATGTGGGTGCTAGAAGCAACGGGTCAATACATTTTAACGAGTTCCTTGCATAAAACCTCTTGAAGTATACAGTAGCTGTGGCTATAACTTGTTGACGAAGCTTTAGCTGTTCTCCTAAAACCTGAATTATGCTGGCGAAGAAGTTGAATATTTTTTGGTATTCTTCCTCAGACAATATTCCCAAATCATGTTGTCGATCTCTTATAAGATCCTGTTTATCTAATATCCACTGTTGGTGATGAGAACTTTGCCAGAAATTACCAGCCATTTTATTAATTGAAAAATTAAGTTTTAAAATCTAAATATTTCAGGTAAACGAATGTCAAACTTTGACAAAACGTCAGATTTACGTTGCGTTGTTTTTTTTTGATATTTTGTGACCTGGCTACTAAGGCATTTAAGTAGTTAGTTTTGGTAGTTCTAAGGTTTTTAATTGTTTTACATTAGATTACGGTTACATTCTAATGTTTGTTGGAGTATATGGCAGCAAATATAAGCCTCAGCAGGTAGCACTTAGGTAGTCAACGCTACTGTTTCAATGATTCCACTTATTTTGTTCAGATACGTGGAAACTCGAAACACAAAACAACACCAATTTAACACCACAGTTTCCACTAGGAATTAATTTTCGAATTATTGAAACAATCGCTACACTTAATTCCTTAACATCCGGCCGGAATTATGTTTGAGCTGGATTTAGTCGAGAAGTTTATTTTTAAAAGGTTTGCTTTCGTATATTTTGAGCCACTTGATCGAGGGTTCTTGTAATAGCGATGTTCCGTGCCCGAGAATACTGTCGACAACATGGCAATTTTGATAAATTGTCGTTTATTGTGTGCTTCACTTTAATAAAAATTCCATCTTTCATGAACAATAGTACGGTTTCACCAAAGGGCGTTGTACAACTGACGCCGGTGTCACCCTAATAAAGAACATCTTTGACGCCTGGGAAGATTCAAAAGACGCCATTGGAATCTTTTGCGACCTCTCGGAGGCGTTCGATTGCGTTAACCATGAGACGCTTTTGTTGAAACTCGAGCATTATGGGATTAGGAATACGTCCCTTGATTTGATTAGATCATACTTGAAAGACAGACAGGTTAAAGTCCAGGTAAACGGTGTAAACTCACTAGGGTCTGAAATGACAATGGGCGTTCCGCAAGGTTCAATATTGGGTCCATTCCTCTTTTTAGTATATATAAACGATTTGCCCGAATTGCTTCAAAATCAACCAAAGATGGTGTTATTTGCTGATGACACATCATTGATATTTAGGATAGACCGACGGTCACAAAGTCTTGATGATGTCAATAACTCTATTCATCAGTTCCAACTTTGGTTTACGGCAAACAACTTAGTACTAAATGAAAAAAAACCCAAATGTATTATAAGATTCGCGTGCCGCGCTATGCGGCCCGCGCTACGGGTGCATGGCAGGCCGTGGTGTCCGAGGCTATTGACAACTTCGCCACAGTGGCAGAGATGAGAACAACAAGGAGCGCCAAGACGCAAGCAGGCAGCGAGGCGGAAAGTAGTATCGTCGAACATGGTGCCAATATTCGACGACGGTAGTGCGTGAAGCCAGAGACCCGACTCCCACTCACCCACAGCCAGCAGGCGCGCAAGCTCCGCAGTAGTAATTGATGTGACAATAAGTTTTTCCTAAACTTGCCTGCAGAGCGGCTCATCCCACCGTCTCTGGGATGTAGGGAGTCTCCGCCTCCACAGCCTTAGTGAAGCACGGCACATCAAAATCAATCAATGTAGAAACTAGAATATTCCTGAATAATTTATCAGTGCCGTGAACCGAGGATATAAAAGCCGGTAAACTAATACTGGGAAGGGTTGCTTGCGCCTATAGGCTCGGTCGTCCATGGCCACATTTAAAATTAAAGTAAGTGTATGCTTGATAATTTGGCCCATTTATAATATTATTATTAGATTAGTTTAGATATTATTCGTTTAGATTAGATGTTGGCAAAAATTAATTTAAATGTGGTGACATTTAAAATTTTTGTCATGTCAATCTTAACAATTCCAATTTTATTGAATAGTCTTCTTGTGAAAACTCTTATCTAACTCCTTCTGGTATTTGCACCTCCAGTTTTAATTAAAATAGACTAACCGAGCTGTGTCGACGTTAACCCTTCCCGATATGGTTGATATATGTTGAAGTTTCCAATAGGTACTCATTACAACCTACTAATTAGGCCAATAACGCTCGTTCGTTACTAACGGCCCGTTCACGACTTTGCCGCTGTGAACAGCTGCAGCTAAGCGCGGGGCGGCGAGAGGNACAACCTACTAATTAGGCCAATAACGCTCGTTCGTTACTAACGGCCCGTTCACGACTTTGCCGCTGTGAACAGCAGCTAAGCGCGGGGCGGCGAGAGGTTAGATAAAAAGTATAAAAATGTTTGAAGCACGCCACGAGACGCCGCTCATAGCGAAAACGTGCGCGGTGTTATCCGAGCGAATCGCTACAGCGGCGCGCGGTGCGGTGAGCGGCAAGAACAAAAGTACAAGTGAATGAGTGCGACGCCACGAAATAGAGCGGCGCGGACAGCGGTGTAGGAGTGACGTACTCAGCTGCGTTGCAATTTACTACAACTACGTAGTATTTTTGGAAATTGGTGTCAAAAAAACTCAGAAACCACACCAGAAACACTGCTTTGTAGTGGTTTTTATTTAAAAGTCGGTAGTAACTTCTCTATTATTAAAAAAGTTTTTTTTATTCATTTCGATCTACTGATTCTGGACATATTGAATCATTCGGTATTTTAATAATAACAATAATCATTTATTTAAGGACAACAAAAATCCATTGGGTTAGTTACAATATTTTGATCCCGAAACTTTAGATACGAGGGTAAAAAGAAACATACGTATTAATAAAGATTTTATCATTTTCTTAAATATGTTATTTATAACCTACAACAAAAATAAAAATGTTGAGTATTGAAATTCCGTCCTTGTGCCCTTATGTTTGTTGTTTATTTCTTACAATCCTAAGATGTCGTTGATGGTGTATTCCTTCAGGACGTCATTGACGACGTCGAAGAGCTCTTCGCTAAGCATTGCGCTGACGTTCTCCATCTCAGCCTGAATCAACTCCTGCGTTAAATTCTGGACATAGCTGTTGATGAAGGCGTTGATGATGTTGGAGCCGGTCATGCCGTGGAATTGGATCTAGATAATAACAGAAACAACATTGACATCAATCATGTTAATTGATCGAATAATACTATCTGTTGTGACGTCATTTGGATTGAATTTGTTTGCGTAAATCCAGTAAGGTCGACGATCTCAATAGGGTAATCGAATAAACATTCTGACTTACGTGGGTGTCATGGATGTCGATGTTAATGTTCAATTCACGAAGAAGCAGATGTCCCCCGAAGAGATTGGTGCCCATCCTCATGTCCATGCCAACCTCGATGCGGTGGGCAAAGATTCTGTGATACAATGTCAAAATGAATACAGGTAGCAATTTAGTCCTCATGGACTCTCCTCATCTAGTAACAGTGCTACATCCTCGGAGTACCGCGGAGAAATAGTACGGTACATACCTGAATCCACC